>VDFB02155057.1:0-18834 GCA_007258455.2 Sequoia sempervirens | reverse complement strand
GGCACACACTACAGATTCTACACATGCTTCATTAGATGAGCTACACAACTCGTCTACTGGGGTCGACTAGGTATAATTTCTAACACCTACATGTGCACACACTACACAGGTGATCCAATTAATAATTCTTTTCAAATACACTCCATGATGCAGTAGGGACCTACGAATTTATGAATAAAATCCAATAGAGTTTAGAAAGGGACCTGTTGTTGAAGGTACCAACAGCATGTGCCAATCAACAAATTCTTTTTTTTTTCCAACTTAATTACATGCCATCCACATACATTATATTTATCCGTACATACAACTAGATGTCTATCATATCATTTCATTCATTCTATCCCACAATACATTCCTCAATTTCTATGCATTCAAGAAATCATTTCATATCCATAAGTTGTACATTCTGCAGCCTTCATTACCACATGTCACCCTATCATTCCATCCATCACCCATTGCAATTAGGAAAATGACAAATCATAATTATGTTGTAGACACTCCTAATCAATTTCACACAAGTTGAGTTTAGTTCACTTCATGTTGATAGGTACACATTTTAATTTACCATAATTAATATATCTTGTAATTATTTTTTCAATTTATTCACATTTAATTTTGCATGCTTCATACTCATTATCTTATTTTTATTATATGTAATTAAAAATTTAGCCTAGTAAGGTACAATTAAGTGAGGACACTTAATGACTTTAGTTAGGGGGAGAGTACATTTTCCAAGGTTTTCATTTTCATTTTCACCACCAAAAACACCAAATACCTTTCTTCCTTTCTACAAAGCTTTTGTCACCATCCCAATTTTGAGCCATAACTGAAGCCCAATTTAAGTTGTAATAGACACAATATAAGCAGTTGGTAGTTGACAGTTGAAATTCAAGAATTCAAGTATAACTAATAGGAAGGATTGGTGAGGTTAAAGTTATGAGGTAAATTTGCAAAATTTGAATAGAAAAGAGTAATCTACCATCACAGGAGGAGATATTATTCGTTGAGAACCTTCTACACACCAAAAAATACTAGAAGATAGGTTAGTCTTGCCTATTTTTAGAAATGCAGGATGGTTGGACTATTTCCTGAGGTTGACAGAGTACAATGAAGTTATGATAGAATAGTTTGTAGAGACACTACAACATGATAAAGCCACTATTCGAGGGATAAAGGTAGATGCTTCATAGGCTGCAATTGCAGAGGTATACGATCTTCCAAGAGAAGGAGTTGAATTCCTTGTCAGGGAAAATAAAATAGCTACCAGGGAGGAATTTAGAGAGCTTGGAGAGAATTTTGAGTCGTCATCCCAAGGTACGAGAAGATTATCACTATCATGGGCATGGGATTTTTTTGCCTCTTATATTGTCAAATATCTTACATTTAATGGTAGCCAATCTCTTCTTGATACTCTGTATTTCAAACTTTTGAATCACCTTCGTCATGATATAAGGGTTAATATGCTAAATTTTCTTTATAATCTATTGAAAAGAATGGGGTCTAAACACAAATGAAAAATAAATAGTACAACCCTGTCACACTATTGTTTAGTTACCCTACTCGTGAAAAGAAGTCTAAGGGTTCAATACGCGCATGTCTCTTGGAAAAGCTTTTTAATTTGTAACCATATTAGCAATATACTTGAAGAAATAGTTGTTCCAAAGAATTTGGAATCACTTACTGCATCATTAAGGGAAATTCCCTTTGGTTCACATGTTGTTTCACCTACCAACAATAGGGGAGAACCGAAGGAGCAGAGTCTGCGAAGGTCACCACCCGTAGCCTCTAAGTAGCTTGCAGCAGGGGATGTCCAAGAAACCCCAAATTCTTCTAAGACACCAAAAACAAGAAAGAGGAAAGGTGGACCTTCCCTTGCTCCCAAGAAAGTGCAGAAGAAGAAGGCCACCCAGCCAAGGCATTCACACTGCCTGAAAAGGGAGGGTGTCATGAGGGGTAGTATCAAGAAACAAGAGGAAAAGATTACTGTGATAATGGAAGATTCAAACTTGCAAGATAATATTTCTGAGGATGTATATACACCTATTAAAAGAAAATGGTATGTCTCAACCACCTTTGAATTTGACTCAGAGGACATTTTTGTTGCTAATAAAACTAGAAGAACCCCACAAAGCCTTGATAGTGAGGGTTGTGCATATATTGGGGTTGGTGATGATTGAACTTTTGAAGAAGATGAGAATTTTTTCATAGAAGAAATAAATGTAAAGGAGTTACATGAAGCATTAGAGAGAATTAAATATTTAGAGGAACAGGTGAAAACAAATGAACAAAGAGACAAGGAAAGGGACTTGAAGATTAAAGTATTGGAGGAGAAACTTCATAGCTATGGGAATGGGTCTAAATTGGACTTGCTTGCACAACTTTCCATAGTAAAGGAAAGGAACATAGAAATCACAACTGAAACCAGAGGACCCCCTATTACAAAGACTCCAACTTATCATACCACTATGTCTCTAGGCTACCAATTGTGGAAGGTAACTCAAGAATTCTCCCAACAAAAAAGAAAAATGGGAGAAGGAAAAGGAAAGAATGGTTTCAAAACATACCAGAGTACTAGAGAATAAAGAAACTAAATTGAAAAAGCTAGCAGTCAAGGTTGAGGAAATAACATATATGGTTGCTCAAATTGTTAAGTGTAGACCTCCTACTAGAGTATATACTTTGTTTTTTCGGGAAAATTTTCTAAGCTTTCAATTTAGTCAGTTGATTAGTAACTTGCCAATTGCAATGAGTAGAATGTTTGAATTTCCAAATATTTTTTTTGATGCCACACCTGAAGTACAAGATCAGTTATTTGAATTCTATTTACATAATTATGTTGTTCCAGATGATACAAAGTGGAACCCATTACTATTTATGCGTGATTTAAAAATTAGGGTGAAATGCAGAGGGGTAAGATTATGAAGGATTATGTAGAGAGGGAGAAATCAATTTCTCTTCAAAACAAAAAGGAATCTAAGAACCCCCGTAAAATAATAGATGAATGGACATAACTTCTGAAGTATAAAGGTGCAGGAAAAAAGATTATGCAATTGAGAATAAATGATTATGAAAGAATGCAGAGGTTAACCATAGGACTTCTTCATCATTCTACCGACCATGCCAAAAATAAAATGGCGGATTAACTCCGGGAACTCTGGTACGCAGTACGGTCTCCACCCCGCTGGCGAGCGAATCCCTGGCGACGCTCTTGGCAGAAACCAAGGTACGTATTGCTGTCGCGCCGATATTTACCTTGAATGGGTAACCATCATATTTCCTTCCCACTAATGCTTTCTACCCAATACCACATTAGATGGGGAAAGGAATGAAGAATGCAGTCAGCCGGAGAATGCCCGGAAGCGACTTCTGGCGCGATGCTTTACCGGAGGATTAACAAAAGTGTTATTTATGTGAACACATCGGGGAGACAACCTTACAGTACAACCTTCAGTCTTCAAACTGCTTTGCTTGAGGACAAGCAAATGATCAGTTGGGGGGAATGATGAGGCCTACTATTAGTTATTTTTTTGTTATTTCAATCTCCAGATACTTATTTCCTATATATCCCTAAAACTTTACCATCTTTTATGATCATTATGCAAACTTGGACTTGGTTTAAAGTTTATGGAAATATGATTATGATATGATAGTTGTTGCATGGTTAATATGTGGATATGCATGAAATGTAATGAATATTTGTGTTTAAATTATGGTTATTAGTATTGTGTAGATGTTGTGTGAACTAACTCTTTGCAGCCAAGGAGTCAGAACCAGTAGATTGTAGTATGCAACAACTGAGAGGCATAGCTCACAACCAAAGAAAGTTTCAACAACGATGCAGGGAAAGTTAGAAGAATGTAGCAGGTGCATAATTAGAGGCATCTACTTGTCATGATTATTGTGAATCATCACATCATTTAATAAGACTGTCGAAGGAGAAGAATTATGCTACAATTGGGAATCTAATCTGACTGTTTCTACAGTCCATGTTTCAATTTAAAACCATTATAGTAGAGTTACAGTCCTATTTCAATTATTCTTCATTTTTAGTTGTGTTTTGATTACTCATACTTTATCACACTCTATTTTTTAGGGAGTGGCAATTTATGATTAGATTTTTGTTTTGAGTCCTTGTTCTAATAAGACTCCCCCGCACCTATTTGAATGGTTCGATGGTTGAGTTAATTAGTTAGTTGGAATAGAGAATATAGCAGATAGATATGTTCAGTTAGTTTCTAATTTTACATAGACAATGTTTTGTTTCTCAATCATGATCTTATGAATAAGATATTCCAGGAGAATCTCTTTGGATTGTGATATCTTTTAAATTATGTGATAAGATCTTTTCATTTACTATTATGTTAATTTAATTTGAGGAGCTATATTTGAGTTCACTTTTTTGGAGACATCCACTTGAGAAAGGGCCACTCAAGGTAATTATTTCCCACTTTAGTTTCTGTACATTTATTTCTATTACGAGCTACCTCATGTACCCCAAGAGTCAACTCAATTAGATTCTTCATGTGGTGAATGTGAATAAGATCATGTATGGTATTCATGCTTTAATTGTTTCCATGCATTTTTCTATGGAGTTAGTCAATTTAGTTGAGTTAGCAAGTATTCGCTAAATTATAGAATTCATTTCTTGGAAGTGAACTAATCACAATCTTTAGCTATAAGGCACTGAAAGTAATAGCTTTAGTATTACTTTTTCATTGTCATAATTTAGTTGAGTTAGCAAGTATTCGCTAAATTATAGAATTCATTTCTTGGAAGTGAACTAATCACAATCTTTAGCTATAAGTACCCGTAGCAATAGCTTTAGTATTACTTCTTTTCACTGTCATGCAATTTATGATTTCCAGTATGTGTAAACACCTATGCTAGGATGATATAGGTAGTGAAGATTCTTTTAATGCATAGACAATGCCAACATCATCAAAAGCTTATGTTAACCCTGGTTGATAAATTAAATGAAAGTGTTTCAAGGGTTTAGTGGATTGTTTAGTAGGACCCCCTCTGAATTGTGTGTTTGACACCAAGTTTTCTGAACATTAGTAGGCCTCTACAATAGCATCATATATTATCATTAATTTCATCATCATTGTCAATATTCATTCATTAAATTACCATTTACCACATATTATCATTTAATAATTCCCACTTTATCCATTTAATTAAATAATATTTAATTATGTAATTAAATGAGACCTAATTATCTAGTTTCAAGTCATCATTTCCATTTTTGAATCATCATTTAACTCATATTTTCTCTTTAGTCATCCCAATCATCATTGATCAGTTAACTTAGTCTCCATCTGGAAATTCAATCTTCATTGGCCAATTAACTTCACTTCAATTTAGAAACTTCTCTTCTCACAAGTTAACTTAGTCTTTGAATGAAAATTTCATGTGCACATTTATCCAATTATCAAATTAAATAATCCAATATTATCTCTTCATGACTTGAAATGGTAATTTTCCAATTTCCAATCAAGTTTACTCCACTGATTTTCTAATTTACTCAGATGATCAGTTTTATCCTCATCTCCTAACTTTATAAATACAATCATTTTATTCACCATTGGGATCATTCCATCACTTCATAAAATTAAATTATGTCAAAATCCTAAATCAATCAATCATATTATCTAGTGTTATATTTTTGAGATCTACATCCACATACTGTCCAGGTGAAGTAGCATATCTTTCTTATTTGAGGTTTGCAATGGAGTTTATAGACTACATGTTTGATTTGATTTTGGTTTCATGTTTTCAATTTAATTTTATAATTTCTAGTTTATTAATTTCAATTCTTATAATATATATCCCTATCCTATTGGAGAATTTACAATTTCTTTTGGAATATTCCCTAGTTTGGTGGAATTGTTGTCTTCATGTCTACATATTTGTCTATTGTGAGAATGGATAGGTGGAATTATCTTCCAATCTTCTATTTTTGTTTTTGGTAATAATGTATCCATGTGAAAACAATGAGGTCTTTTGATAAATTTTTTGATAAAGATGTGTGTGAATAATGACACACATATCATAGGAATATGATTTATATTTCAAAATTTTGGCCAAAGTAATACAAATTCTACTTGCATTGTCAATTCCCTATTTTTTATAGGTTGCATTTTAGTTAAAGTTGTTGCATTTAGATAGAGGGTGTCTAGGGTTATATGAAAGATTGGGTAAAAGCACAAACTTGTGTCACACTTTATAAAGGAATCGACCAACAACAAAAGAAATTTTGAACTTCGACCACATAAAAGTGGTCTTTATGTTTTGAATTTAAAAATGATGTAAACTAATGAAATGTAGAACTTTTGATGAAGTTTATTCTTGTAATTTTTTAGATTTTAAAAATTGTTTTCATTTTATTTATCAATTTAAGAACACTTTAGAATACCAAAAATTTCAAAAAGTGATTCACGATTAAAACAAATTGAAAAAAAAAACTTCACATTTTTCCTATCCTTTTTTTCTCTCCAAATATAGGTAACTTCAATATTTAGAAGCATGGAAAAAAAATAAATAAATTTGATGTATTTTTTCTCAGAATGTTTTAAAGTCAAACCTGTCGTGACTTGATAGCTTTACAAGACAGCTCAACTATTGTCTATTTTTTAATCATTTCTCCAAAAAAAAAAGTATACCCTCTTTTGAAGATGACTCTCCCTCCACACCTCATATTTAAAATATATTATTTTCATATATATATTGTTTTAATACCTTTTTAATTTTAATCAGCCTTCTTTTTTTTATCCTTAATGGACCCACTTGTATTATTTTTAAAAAATAACATGCATTAAAAAACTAGACCTAAAATATTAAAAAATTACATAATTCGATTCACTCTAATTCGAAATTAAAGTGGGTTTTTTTTTAAAAACATCATTCCGACCGAAGAAATATTTAGCTTGAAGGAGTTTTAGAAAAATTTTGAAAAAAGTTGAGTTGGTTGCCAACTAGGATGCTACATAGATAGTTTCGGTAGAAAGGGTTTCTATAGAAAGGGTTTCAGCATAAACCCTTTCTATAGAAACCCCGCACATAAAATAAGCCAATTTCAAAGAGGTAAAGGGAAAAATTTACTTTTTTGGATTCGACTGAAACCCTGTGTGCCATGGCCACGTGGTTTTGATCAAACCTATTTGGCCGAAACTTTTTTGGCTGAAAATGTTTTGCTCAAAAATATTTATTTGGCTGAAAGTGTGACACAACTTTGTGATTTTACCCGATTGTATGTAATAGAGTCAATACAATACACTAGTTCTCATATGGCATGATAGGGTTACATACTCCTTTATCTACTGCCCTCGTGAAAGGTAGGGCCACTTCTAGTTGGAAGGTGTGCGGGGGACTGCTAGTCTGTGGTTGGAGGTAAAGCACTTTGATGATGCTCTCCCTCTTGCAATTGAAGATTGTTGGAGACTTTCTCATGAAGGAAACTCTTTGTATTCATATGCATATTGAGAAGAATTTAAACTTTGTGTGATTAAAGGTCATTGATAGATAAATCAAGTACACACCAATGAAATAGCTAAATTTAAATGTGAAATGAGTTTATTTCTTATTGAGATATGATGATTCTTAATGATGTGTATTTAATTATCTGATTTGAATGTCTTTATTCATATTATTATAAAAAAATTGTGTTAATTTGATGGTTTTTACTTTAATGAATGGTAGTTTTTTACACTAATCAAAACATTGCTTTACAATAATCCCTAAATGTGGTGCTTACCCAAATTTCCAATTCTCATTTCATTATTTGTGATCAACTACTTATAAATGAGGATTTGTGTGAGGTGATGTTCACTATGTTCAATAATAAAGCTCTTGAATTGAATGGATTCCCATTTTAGTTTTATAAAGTTCTTTGAGATACTGTGGGTGGGGATTTTTATAAAGTTTATGTAAAAATATTCCACTGTAATTCCTTATGGAGCTTAATTAATAAAGGAAATATTAAGTTCATAACCAAAGCTAGATACCTAAAGGATATCTATAATTGACATGCCATCACCTTATTGAATGTATCCTACAAAATCATTTTTGGAGCTTATATCCTCAAGATGCAATCTCTTCTTCCTTATTTAGTTTGCTTAAACAAACTAGTTTCATTGTCACGATACATCCTCAACAATATTATTGTTGTCTATGAAGGAATGAAATGAGATCAACACTCCCAAAAACTTGCAACATTTCTCAAAATAAAAATTTCCAAGGCTTATGACAATATTGAATGACCTTTCATTCTTGTTGTGCTTTAGGCAATGGTTTTTGAGCCCCATTTTGTGCATTCAATTAATATGGTTTTAAGATATTTTTTCTTGCATCACCATTAATGGATAACAATGCAATTATTTTGGGATCTTCTAGTTTGTTTATTGGGGTTTCCTTTATCCCCAATACTTTTTGTGTTTACTACTAATGACATTGGCTATCTTTTGGCCCATGTAGTTTCCCAGAAGTTAGTCAAGGGAATTACCTTACCCAATTTATCTACCTATATGATTATTGTCCCCTTTAATGGATGAATCCTTTCCCTCTTTGATTGAATATGAGGATACTAACATACCTTTCATTCCCTTAACATATTTTGTAAGTCTTTAAGTTAAATTATTCAATGCAAGAAGATGCAATGCTATACAAAATCTTTCCTTCCTAAGTTTGGCTAGTTAAATTCATTCAATTGTAAATGGATAGGCCATAGGGAGGTCCTTATATTTATTTTTATCCCATGTGACTTATGACAAGCTATTATATTTATAATTGAGAAAAATTGAGGTTTTCAAGGTTACTGATCCTCTCTTTGTTTAACTATAAATTCTAGTTGTATTCTAAAATTTTAGTTACTACTCATGTTTACCATTCTTCTTGTTGGGTTCCTTTGAAGGATTCCTATTTGAAAATTGAAAAGATCCTTAGGGATTTTCTTCAAGATTCTTTTAATGATAACAAAGGATTTTATTTTGTGGCTTGGGAATATTGTTGTCTCCTCATCATTCTACAAGTTTAAGATCACTCTTAATCTTTCATCAAATCTTAGCACTTTGTGCTAAATAAATTATTAAAGCAATGGAAGGTAAGGATGCTTAGGAAGTCCTCATTCAACACTTTATTCAATCTATATTTCCATGTAGGCATCAAACTTTGAGGGCCTTAGACATCATACTCTCCTCACTATAAAGGAATCCATTCAAATATAGGATACATTTTTAATGACAAACAACTAGAAAGATTGGGAATCCATATGTCTTTTTATGGGTTGAAAATGATATCCACAATGGTCTCTCTTTTAATTAGTAGTATATCTAGTGGTCATCATTTATTTGTTGTCAATAATTACCTTTGGTTAAAGCCCATTGGGTTCAAGCTTTGAAGTTTTATAATAGAGGAGTAAAAAGGTTGCCAAATGTTTTCAACAAAGTCAAAGATATTTTTATCTTGGCTTGAGGCCAAGTTAAAATATTTTCTTTCCAACTAGGATCATGAGACATACCAAAGAATTATTGATATTATTCCTCCCTACATGGTTCATAAAATTAGGTTTAGGAATTTCAAGCCCTAATGGAAGGATTGAAAATGGTATCTTATTACAATATTTCATAATTATAGACCTTACAAGGGATATTTATGGCTTACACCTCATCTCCCCATCATGGTGCTAGATAAATATCCATTGGCACCCCCGATCCTCTTTGAGCACTTGACACTATATATATTTTAAAATATATGGTCTATTATTCTTGAACCTAAGCTTATTCATTTTGTTTTGGTGTATTATTTATCAAGGCCTCCTGCTTGGATCCAAATTGTCTCATCTAGGAGTTATCAATCCTCATTTTTGATTTTATGGACAATCTAATACTCTTAAGTACCTTTTTTCTAGTTTTGCACTAGATCTCAAAAACATATAATTAGATTCGCGACTTCTTCAATTCATTTAGTCTTAACCTATTTTCATGGCATGTGGTTTTGTTAGGAAATTTCCCTTACTTTCCTTTTAAATTTCCTTATAATTGGCATGATTTTTAGGGTGGAGATTCTTTTTAGAATTTGGAAAGATAAACTCTACTATTTTTGTTTAGACTGGAGGAATTAGGTAGCCCCCTTATAAACTGTAGTACGCATGGTAAACTTTTTTCACATGACCAATGACATTGACATGACACACCCTTCGATACCATGGGTTTGGGGGGAGACTAGACCTCGTGACCTCTTTCCTGCAACATGATGCTTTAGCCAATCAAGCTAGCCCCCCCACCCCAAACTCTACTATTTTATTATTTATGTAGTTAATATTCATTTCCCACTTTACACTAAATCTATAATTTTCTCAAATGTGCTTGTGTAGATTCAAATACAAGGAAAAAAGTTACACTTTGAGGAGTTGTCATCAAGTCTCACACTTTAAGAAATTAATGTCATATCAACATGGATGGTGTTCAAGGCTATCTATAAAAGGAATTTAGTTTTCCTATTCTAGTATAAAATTTTAAACCAAACAAATCATTCTTATTCTTGAAAGGAATTTTAAATAGAAAAAATGTTTTAAGATTATAAACTATAAAAATAATAATATTGTGATCTATGGAAATTTGTTTAAAATCTATTGAAATGCCAGAATAAGATTCCATTAACTACTTATTTTCCAGAAATTAAATATTTTTTAACTACTCTACAATTTCTCTTTTTTTTTACAAATGTAAGATTCTAGAAGCACACACCAACAATATAGATTTCTTTATCTACAAAAATGTAAGATTTTTTCATTACAAACAATAAAGATTTTTCTATCTATGGAATAAAGGATTTTCAAATCACAAACCTATGTAGAAGAATAAGACAATCACTACAAACTTTTATATCTATGGAATGTAAGATTTTCTTATCATATAACATGCAAAAGGACATAACAAATAACATATACAAATTGGACCTATAGGTATAGATGATACAAACACAATTACTTAGACATAAATATCATGCATAACCAAGCTATTTATCTCTACGAAGCATTATGCTTCATTAATTGAGTGACCAACTCATTAGAGGACATAATTCTTCAATTCTTAGGATCATTGATCAAGTGCAAAAATTATTAGTAAAATAGGAAAATAACAATATGTGTAGTTGAATAAATGATTTTAAATTAATTCATGCATCAAGATTCTTTTTACTGAACATCGAGAAAAATATTTATACTATGACTTGTTAGTTTTATGATCAGATTTAATGCACAGAAAATTAATTTAAAATCAGACACAATAACACAACAGATACCTTGGGAAAACCCTCTTTTTGAGGGAGAAAAACCCAACAACAAATATATCTCTTATATATATGAACAATGGCAACAAGTCTCTTTACAATGAGGCCACACACAAGGCCAATAATCAACACCAACAATGATCTAACACAAACTAATAGTCTGCCCTTCAATCTGCACTTGAATAGACTCACAATCTTCCTTAGAATAATTTGCACTGGATAGAATAATTTGCACTTGATATAATTCGCACTTGAGAAGAAAGAGATTGAACTTGCTTGATGATAGAATGAGGAAGAATGAACTTCTATATATACATTTTGCAAGAGAGGTCGCACCTCTTCAAGGAGAAGGTTGGCCACCAAAAGAAAAATATAATTACAAATAAAAGTTGGGTTGGCCACCAAGGAAATTACAAATAATAATAAATATGATTACAAAGGAGGTCAGCCAGCTTAGAGATATGTTGCCATTAAATAATCACAAATAAATAAGGAATTATGAAGCCCAAAGCTGCAATAACATCAACACTCCCTCTCAGCTAGGGAGGAATACTTCTTGTTGCACAAGACACGTCACCTCATCGTGACATTTACCACAATGGCTACAACCATATGTGGAAAAGAAATGATATCACCTCATCGTGATATCAACCATCATGGCTACTCCCATAGATGGTATGTACAAGTGCACATCACTCAATGTGATGTTGTCACCTCATTGTGACATTCGCCATGGCTCCCCTAGAGGGTGAAACACAAGTACAAGAAAAAATTATCACGGACTCTCTCGCGTGATGTTGTCATGGAGTCACACACATGACATCCACCATGGCTCTCCTAGAGGGTGGAATCAAAGGATTTCACCTCGAACTTATCTAACAGAGAAGAACTCATTAATCAAGGGATTTCACCTCAAACTTCTCTCATAGAGAAGAACTCATTACCAAGGGATTTCACCTCGAACTTCTCTCATAGAGAACTCATTACCAAGGGATTTCACCTCGAACTTCTCTCACAAAGAAGAAATCGTTACCAAGGGATTTCACCTCGAACTTCTCTCATAGAGAACTTGTTACCAAGGGATTTCACCTCAAAATTCTCTCACAGAGAAGAACTCATTAATCAAGGGATTTCACCTCGAACTTCTCTCACAGAGAAGAACTCATTAATCAAGGGATTTCACCTTGAACTTCTCTCACAGAGAAGAACTCATTAATGAGGATCACTGATACTGAGACTCCTCCCCAGTTAAGGCTGTATTCTCCACCATACCAAGATTATCTCAAAAGTACACAAACTTTATCCTGGAGAGAGGCTTGGTGAGTGTAGACACTAAAAAATGCCCTAAGCTTGCGAGTGTCATTTTTCTTCCTCGTCCTTCGATAATTGAATAATTTTAGTTATTCAATTATGTTTGATCATATTCCTCTATTAATTAAATAATTTTTAATAATTATTTAATTAATTCACCTTCTCATCTTTATTCTATTCTGATCAATTAAAATTATTTAATTGCGTCACTAATATATCCCTTTCTTCAATAATTCAATAAATCATTTTTTTATTTGACCTTTTATTCTTCTATAATTAAATAATTGTCAAAATTATTTAATTGTGTTTCATTCCCCTCTTTTGGATAAATAATTCAAATTAATTATCCAAGTCTAATTTTCATCTCTCCATTTAATTAAATTGATTAATTTAATTAAATGCTCCTTTTGTCATTTTATCTAAATAAATAATTTGGATAAATAATTTATTTGCCACTTGTCATTTTCCTCCATTTTGAATAAATAATTTAAAATTAAATTATTTATGCACCTCCACCTAATCAAAGATGCTCTGTCATAATCCCCTGTCATAACATTCATTTATGTCATAGCCTGCATGTCTTGCATGTTTGTCATAGTTGCCAGGCGTCATAGCCGTCGGCGTCATAGCTTTTCCATGCATGGCATATTCTTGGTGCATCAATTCTAGACTGTTGAT
The DNA here is from genome assembly GCA_007258455.2 of Sequoia sempervirens. NCBI lineage: Eukaryota > Viridiplantae > Streptophyta > Pinopsida > Cupressales > Cupressaceae > Sequoia > Sequoia sempervirens. The sequence continues at coordinate 5,559 of VDFB02155057.1, read as the reverse complement.
CTTGGCATCTTTTTTGAGACTTAATCTCAACCATCCATTTCATAACATCTCTCTCATGCATTCTCATCCATTGATCTTGGAATCTTTCTAGAAGATTAATCTCAACCGTCCATTCGAATGGTTGTCTATAAAAGCAACCTTCCTTCTCCATTTTCAGCTTAATAGCTAATTATCTCCAACTTTCTTGCTACCATTTGCAGGTTTTGCACAAGTGTTTCAACAAATCTGAGGGAAAAGTTGCATAACAAGGAGAGCAAGAGAAAGAATCAACCATAATGGGGAGTGATTTCTTTTATGTTTTTCATTTTATCTTCTTCATTATTTGTTTCTTGTTGGATGTGGTTTAACAGTTTAGTAGCCAACGGCCACTTTGTCTATGCCTATTTATTTCTAGCCCCATCTAACATTTCCAGAACCCAACGAAGTAGAGAAAATTTGTGTGTTCTTGTTTATTTTGTTGTTTTGAAGATCATATAGCCATGAATGGCTACCTAAATCCCGTCATCTCATTTGAGCATAGGTCGGACGATCAAATCTTTTAAAATATTTTCCTCGAGTTTTGTAGGCCTTGTTCTCAGCTTCAACACAAACGGTTTGGAAATTTTGTTAAGATTTGAGAAAGTTATGGCTATTTTATCGACACAGCTTTTAAGATTTAACTAAAACTGATTTTCTTTGTTCATAATATTTTGCTGTGTAGATCTGCAAAACTTTATATTTTGGAAGGTCTATGTCTTAGCTTCCACAGATACATTTCACGATTTATATTTTTTCAGTTTTGTGAAAGCACACATTTTAGCTTGTTGTTTCCTCTATCCAAGTTTCATTTTTGGCCAATCTTTGTTTGTAACGCCAGGCTTCTTGGGAGTGGCTCCCAAAATTGCTTCTTTGGAACAAAAAAATTGAGCCATTTGTTTTAGTTTTCTTTGTTTTCTTTTCTAGTTTAGTTTAGTCTCTTCATTTTCTAGTTTAGTTATTTATTGACTTTTAAGTCAATGGTTTTTAATCTCTTGCCTAACTTAGTTTTTTTTGTAGCTTTCATTGGTCCAAGACATTTATTAAACTACTAATTTGTGGTTTTGCAGCCCTGTTAGTCAAAGACTCATTTCTTAAACAATGTGTTTGTGATTTCTAGTTTAGGAACACTTCTTTTGGTGCATTAAAATGAACATGTGCTTGATTCTGTCTCCTGATCAGGTTTGAATAATGAGGGTGATTATGCTCTCACCTTGTGAAAACTAGGTGATTAGAAAACCAGGGCCACCTTATTTTTTGTAACCTTCATGACTTAATAATCTAAGTATCCTCTCCCCTTGTGCTTTCAAGTGATCCTGGGTGTAAGAGAAATGATTATTATTTCTAGAAATGGGTCTTACTTAAGGGAAAAAGTACTCACCTTAAGGGACAACCTGACTAGTAACAGGCTAAAGCCAAGCCACTTCCAACCGGGATATAAAATGGGTGCTTGAGGAAAGTTCAAGTATCACGAGTGTGGATGTGTCACATGGATGGAGTAGTACTCCCATAAACTCTATTGAGTGTAACCTCTTCAGGCTGAAGTGCCACCTAATTGGTGATTAATCTCTCACCCCATGTGTGGCCACTTGAACGGATGCCCTTACTAGACACCTATTGTTTTAGAAGCCAACCATTTTCAACCGTTGCTTATATATGCATGATCATGCCCTCGAGATACTTTACTACCTAATTCCCATGAGTAGAGATAATAGTTTTGGGAAGTGATGACCTAAGAACTGGGTTGGTGTGCTTGAATGATGTTAATGAGCCGAGGGAGCCAATGCCACAAAAATTCTAATCTATCTACTCTCAAGAAGGAGAGGTGTTTAGCACCAATCTAGGGTATATCGATGGGCTATATCAAGTATAAAAACCCTTGGCCTATTGGCCTTTTAGGATTCTACTTGTCTTATGTGCACTTGCTTACACTCAAAACATTGTGCTTGTCAAGTGCTTGCTAGATTTCTCAAACATTATTCACCACATTCACAAATCTGAACGCAAACAATTGACCTCAAACAAACATCACACCTAGTAACTTGCAACACCTCAAAACATTTCCAAAACCATCAACCAAATATGTCTAACCGCTATCCTCCATATTCATCCACGACCTATGAACAAAACCAAAGGATTGAATATCTTTACCATCGTTTGAAAGAGCTTGAAAAACAACTTGAATCCCAACATTTGAATGAAGTGATGCAATCATCTCATAAGCCTTTATCCTTACCCAAAACTACATCATCCAAGTTCAATGTCCATGATTTTTTGCAAAGGCTAAATGAGAAACCTAAATTTATGTCCTCAAACACAAATAATCTTGAGCAATCCTACCATGTCATGCATCTATCTTCATCTCCCATAATTCAAAATAAACCTCATGAGTCTTCCACCCAAGTTAACGATTTCATCCAACAATCCTCTCTCATCATACCATCTCCATCCAATGAGTCATTTCAATCTATTAGTCCAAAGCATGCTAGCACAGACTCCCCTACACATCAAGATCAAAGTATTCTTTCCATTACATCCAATGATACCAAAAATCTCCAATGCTCTCCAATCTTTGACCAAGATCCCATCTCTCAAGAACCTCATGATGATCCCCTTATCTCCTTTTGTTTCATCCAAGATGATCCCCTTCCATCTCAAGAGAAAAATATCCTTCCAATTCCTCCTTCCACCTCACCTAATCAATCCATAACATTTGATGATTCCACTGCATCCCAAGAGCATGATAGTTCTTCCATCACATCTAATGATATGCTACCATTTGCTGATCAAGATATGCTTTCCACAAAATACCAGGATTCCCTTCCTCGTCAAGATCAAGATAAACCTCCATTCAAGGATACCCTTTCATTCCATGATGATGTTCATCCTTCTCATGATCAAGACATTCCTTTCATACCACTCCGTGATGATTCAATACCTAATAAAGAGCAAGCTATTCCATCTCCTACACCTCTTGATCCTTTTTCAAGTCAAGATCAAAGTACCCCCTCATCCCCATGTCAAGATCCTATCACCCATCCTAATTCCCCTCATTATCACAATCCTCCACAAGAGTCTATCACCCCTATTCAAACTATTCACAAACCTCTTACCTATCAAATGGGTTCTCTCACTTTTATCCAAGGTGGTTTACTCGAAGATCTTGTTATTCCTTCCATATCACAACCACCTCATGATGGACTTGCATCTTGTTTCATAAACAATATATATCCCGTTGGCAAACGAATGTGTGAAAGTATGAACTACAAAGGCAAAGGATTAGGCATTCATGAACAAGGTATCCTAGAACCCCTTTATATCCAAGAAAACACATACTATCATGGCCTTGGTTATACACCTCACGCTCAAGACATTCGTACCCATTGTAAGCCTAGATTCCATCAAAATAAACCTAATTATCCTAGTCCATCAAACATTCCATCTATCCTAGGTCCTTATCCTAGTCCATCAAACCTTCCATCTATCCTTGGTCCTTATCATCCAAACCCTAGTTCATTAACCCTTCCGTCCATATTGGGGCCCTACATCCCTCCATCTCCTATTCATCAAGAACAACAAAGGCACACATCCTTGGTTCCCTCTCAAAATTCTACCTACATTAACCCATCCATAAGACCCCCATATCATTCATCTCCATCCACCTATCCCATTGCTCTTGGAAGCAATTTGGGTGCCAAATTTCAAAAGCTTCCATATCAAAATCCACATGTATCAAAGGATCAACATGTCTCCTTGAAGAGCCATGCAAAAATAAAAGAAAATTTGATCCTAAGTCAAAATAAAAATCCAAAAGGCCACAAAGGCCCATCAAGTCAAAATAAAAATCCAAAAGGCCACAAAGGCCTATCAAGTCAAAAGTAAAATTCAAAGGCTACCAAGGCCTATAAATCAAAAAGAAATTCAAAGGCCACAAAGGCCCATAAATCAAAAAGGAAAATTTCAAAGGCCACAAAGGCCCATAAAGAAAAAAGAAAAATCTCAAAGGCCACAAAGGCCCATGAATCAAAAATCAAAGTGAAAAGCTATGTGAATTCCTAAAAGTCTCATAGAAGCAATAAAATCTAAGTTGGAATCCGAATTTGCTAATCCAAAAGCTTCCTCCTATCGTCCATCTAAAAACCTATCACCTTCCAAATTCATTTTTCCTCCATCACTCCACCACCCTTCAAGGTGTGTGCCAATGTTGATCTTTCCATCCTTTCCATCCTTTCCATCTATCCATTAACAATCCTTCCAACCTCCTATCCATTATCCAATATCCATCCCCCATTATCCTCCTTTAATCCAAACCTTTGCATAAGTCCTTACCTTCTTCCATCATACCATTAATATACGTATGTTTATGAGTCTAATCCTTCTTGCCATGGTTTATTAGAGCACATATTCAAGGGATATTAGCCGTGAAACTTGATGATTGATTCCTCCCTCCATCTTCCTATCATGCATATATTATCTTCCATATTCATTTATCCCTATCCATATCATGTCTTCCATATTCCTCTTGTACTCTACACTTGGGGGCAATTTTCATCCATCCTTTCATTCATATCCATTATCCTCTTTACGTTCATCCTTTACCTTTCCACCTTTGATCTTGACAAGGTTAAAGATCTTCTTGAACACCGTATATCTTATCCTATACACTTTATCCATATCTTTCATACCATATCCTTCACCGTATCCATATTCCACCATCCTATCTTAATGCATCCTTCTTTCCCCTTCCTTGGTCTTGATGAGGAATAGGAACAAAGTACTTAGGCATTGTGTCCATATCTTATCAATCTTGATCATCCTATTCATTATCCTTATCTTTGCATTCTTCCATTCCATATCTCCTAGCTTATCAAAATCCATGTCCCATTTCCTTCCTTTGTTCTTGATGAGATTAGGGGCAAAATTACAAACACATGCTTTGGATTTCCTTTCATATCCTTATGTGCTACCATTCCATCATATTTTACATCCTTATCATTTATCCATGATTAAATCACCTCCAATGTTGGTCATCATGTTCCTTTGCAACCTTGAATCTTATCATGCAAATCATATTTAAGCCTAGCTGTAGAACATTATCCAATCCTCATATTTTTTGTCAATCAATCATAAACAATCATCAATCTTATCGTACTTAGAGGAATCAGTGATCCTAAGTACTTATCATCATCATGCCTTATGGAATCAATCATTCCTGACATCTGATCAACAAACCATTATCATATTTTGACAAAGGATATGTTGCTTGTGTGACATGTTTTGCAGTGAATCTTTCATTTTGATCTATCATTTATCCATGGTTGTATTACCTCTACTGTGGAAGATCTTATTCCTTCAATCAGTCATATCACATTTCATTTCACTCCATCTTTAAAACTTAGAAAAATCCAAAAAAAATCATAAAATGTCTTGAAATAATCCAAAAAAAATCATAAAATGTCCTGAAAAAATCCAAAAAAAAATAAATCGTAAAATGTCATACAAAAATCTTAAAAAATCACAAAATGTCCTGAAATAATCCAAAAA
>VDFB02155056.1:0-27406 GCA_007258455.2 Sequoia sempervirens | reverse complement strand
ATCGCTCTTCACTTAACTCCCCCTTTCTCTCATTAACTCTTCCATTTTCCTCAAATTTTTTAGTTAACTCTTCCATTTCCTCAAATTTCTCAACTTGACTCTTGCTTATTTTCATTTCCGACTCCACATTTCCCTTCCATTCTTCTATTTCAAAAATGGGAAACTCTTACATTTTCCATTTTTCAAATGAGCAACTTTTCCATGAAAGTTGTCTCATTCGATCTTAGCCATCCATTCTCTACTCAATCTCGTTCGTTCATTTTGCCACTCTTCATCTATAAATTTGGCATTCATCTCTTCACAATGGGAACCACCATCTTTGAATCTTTTTTGTTGTCATTATCATTATAATCATTTTACTTAATGCACTCCAAAAATTTGAGAGCAACATATCACAAAGCTTTAAAAGCAAAGAGGAGAAGGGCAATAGAAGTTATTCAAGGATGACATAAGAGGTATAATTTGTGTTTTGTGTGTTTTTTTAAATCTTTTGTGCTCATTTTTTTATATTTCTTGATTGGGAATTATATCTTATTACTAATATTTTAGCGGTCTTTGTGCATGTTCTAAGCTTTCAAACCTAATTTTCCTTGTCTACAATTGGTGAACTTGGCATGAAGTACCAAGCTAACCTTGTTTGCAAGTTTTTGCTATTTTTATCTTGCAAGTCGTAAGTACCTTTAAGAAACCTTGGAAATCACACTTCTAGGAGCCTCTTGAGGAGAAAAAAATACCACAATTGCGTCCAAAAGCACCGAGCCATAAATTTTCATATATTTACCCCATATTTTGACAAAAAATTGCATTATAGACCCAAAAAAACATAATTTTTTGTTGTTTCAAGATTCTATGGTACTTTTGTAGAGACAGAGTGGTTTCTTTTTCTGCATATTGGTGCTTTTGTTTGCAGAGTGGCATCTTTGTCTGTAGAGTGGCTCTTTTGTTTGTAGAAAGGTAAAAAAAATTGTTTGTTGTTTGCTTTCTATTTTTGGTCAACCAATATTTGTTTTATGGTTTTTTGTTACTAATCTCTGTTTTTAGTTGTGTGGCAAACATTGGGAAGAGATATTGCTTTTCAAAACTACTAATTGTGTTTTTTTGTAGCTTGTTTGTCAAAGTTTTTGGTTTTTAAACTACTAACATAGTTGGTGTAGGATGTTGTTGAAGGCTTATTGTGAAATACTAACTAGTTTTTGTAGGTTTGATTGTCAAAGAATCAAGATTTAAATGTTGTCCTTTTTTTTTAAGATTAGCTCACATTTAGCTTAATTGGGTTGAAAAGAACTTTGTTTTTTTGTGTCTTGTGCACTTGCACATTGTGTGTCAACTCTAGCTAGTGTGTACGTATCCTCTCCCCTTGTGCACTTGTGTGATCCTGGGTGACAAGAAATACACACTAGTATCCTTTTTTTATTTTTTAGTAGGAGGCTTTCTTGAGGATTTCATCACCCCAAGATTCAACCTCAAGCACGTTTGTTGACAGACTATATCAAAGGGGGAGAACAAAATTTGTACCCCAAGGAGTGGCCAACATTGTTTGAAGCTAAGCTATGAGACCCTCGATTCACTAAGACTTGTTGGTGATGAGAGTGGTAGTGGGCCTCCCATTCATTATGCTATTACAGGCAGGCTTTCTATTCATGATAGTCCCCCACTAGACACCTCTTGTTTTTAGTAGCCTAGAAGCCTTCAATCATAAGCTTAGTGTGGTGCAGTGTACAATATCATGTGCGAAGTTACTCACCTTGTACGACCCTGAGTTGAGATAGGAATCTTTAGGTTGACATTCTAAGCCTCCCAAGGAGAGAGGAAAGGTGAGCCTATTGCCATATTTGGCATGTGCCACTAGACCGTATCTTCTCTTGAAAGTGAAGCATCTCGTGCTAAGCTTGGTATATTAGCACTTCAGTGTGGTGGGCCCACACTAGGTGAACACACCCAATTGAATAAATAGGTTGTGCTTGTCTTATGAGTGTCTTTATTTGTGATGTACTAGTGAATCCATTGGCCTTTGGGCCTCAATCCATACCATTTTCAATCTAGAGTCAACAACCACTTTGTCTTCCAAGTGTTTTATGAGTGTATGCTATCTTAAAATTGAAAACCTCGCACACATAACACCTCTAAACACTTCACTTTTAGGGATCCAACCATAGTCTAGATTGAGACAAGTTAGGGTCTATCCTTTGAATCCAATTTTTGAACTTAAGTGACTTAAGACCTATTAAACATCTTTGGTTTTTGCTTTCCACATCCACTTTTGCATCTCAAATCTTAATTGAATCCTTAGGTTAGAATTTGGTCTCCCTCCTTGGGTTAATATTTGGTTTATTCCTCTTCCTTTAGTTAATCCTTTGTTATCTTTGCATCCTTAGGTTATATTTTGGTTGGTTAATTTTTGGTTGATTCCTCTTCCTTTGGTTAATCCTTGGTTGTTTTTGCATCCTTAGGTTAAATTTTGGTCTCCATCCTTGGGTCAAATCCTTGGTTGGTTTATCCTTCTTTGATTAACCCTTGGTTGTCTTTGCATCCTTAGGTTAGTCTTTCATTTCCCTAGGTTAATATTTGGTTAAGTTTATCATCACTTAGGTTGATCTTTGGTTGATTTTTCATCCTTGGGTTGACTTTAGGTTGGTCTTGCCTTCCCTAGGTTAAGTTTTGGTTAAGTTTTTCATTCTTTAGGTTAATCTTTGGTAATTCCTTTCTCCTTAGATTAATCCTTGCATCCATAGGGTAAACTTTTGTTAGTCTTTCATCTATAAGTCAAAATTCATGCAATCATCCTCTTAACCACTCATAAATCCTACACTAATCCAACTATCATAATTAGACCCTAGCTGCCTCTTGGAGGTGTCTTGAATCTCATTTAACTCTCATTGTCTTGTCTATAATTTCCCTAAACTCACAAGTCTAGTTTAGGTGTGACTAGTCTCCTGTCTTCGTCTTTTGAGATTCTAGGATTCTCTTGAGAATACTAAGGTTTATTACTGTTCATATCCATTAATCATTCATCCACTATTGATTATGTCCTAGTTAGATTGTGCTTCAACCTTAGTCACCCTTTGGGATTGTCTTGATCTCTTCCCTTTTCATCTTTTTACCAACGGTTGGCTTTAAATATTAAATATCACAAGTCTAGTTTAAGGCCAACCCTCATCTATTGTCTTTCTCACTTCTATCTTTTGGAGATCTAGATCTATCCCTTTTGGTTACTTTGGTTAACCATTATCTTTCAAGGTCAAAGTCTAAACCCACAATCACCATGACTCATCTTCACTATCGTCAACCATTCTTAAACCATAATCATACACCACCTATCACCCCTCATTTGCATAATCATTTCAAAATCCAAAAACCCAAAAAAATCATAAAAATTTAAAACCAAAAAAATCATAAAACAAAACAAAAAAAATCATAAAAACTTCAAAAATCCAAAAAAAAATATAAAACCCAAAAATCCAAAAAAATATTGAAAAACCAAAATTCTTTGATTACTTGTCCTTACCTCTTGCTAGGGCTTAAAATTCAACCAAGGATCCACTCACACATTCACATCAAGCCCATATTCACACAACCCATGGCACAATATCAATATTCAAATATGCTTAATCAAAACAACACACCTATCTATCAAGCGCCAAATTATCAAAACCTAAACCTAGCCACAGGTCCCATGCCAAATTTAAACTATAATTCTCAAGCAAATACTATTCCAATACAATCATTGACAAGATGAGAAATGCTAGTACAACAAGTGCAAGCTTGACACAACAAATGGATGATCTAGAAGTCTCTAGAATGAAAAAGAAATACACAATGGAGGACTTATTCCCTTATCCCATTGTTAGTGTAGACACCTAAATTTGGACACTTAATTTATCCAAATTTATCCACTTTTCATCTAAGCATCCCCTTATCTGCATTAATTAAGTAATATCACTATTATTTAATTTATATCTCTAAAGTTCTTCTAATCCCTAAGGTATCTAGTTAAATAATTAAATACTTTCCCCCTTTCATCAAATGAATTAAATAAATATGACATTTATTTAATTCCTCACATGTCACATCCCTTTCTTAATCCTAATTATTCTTCTAATCTCATCATTAGGGATGTGCACATGCCTAATCCTTAATTAGGATGTGTCACATCCTCCAACTTTTGCAAATTGGCTTCTAATCCCTCTTAACCACCTAACCCTCATCTAATCCTTCATTAACTAGCCTAATCAACCTCTCAAAGAATTTTTAATTCCTTTTATCTTTCCAAGGAATATTAAATTCATTTTTCTCTTCCCCATGTGATCTTTGACTTGCCACATCAAATCACATGTGAACTCTCCATAATCTCACACTTGCCTCTAATATGTCATTAATTTTTCTAATCAGGTACTTGCACAACCTTAATCATTTAATTATGACAACTTAATCTCCATGTCATTTATGGAATGTGTCCTAAGTCAACTTTATTAAAGACTTTCTCCTTTTGAAGAATGCACTCCATTCCCTATGTGAAATTTTAATTCACATTTATTCCCCCAATGCATTTAAAGGAATTTTAAATTCCTTCTCTCATCCCCATGAGGATATTTGAAGAAATTTTACTTCCTCCTATGTCCTCTCACCCACATGGGGACAAGGGCCTCCTTTATGAGGAGATCTTGTCCAATCTCAAGGTACTATGTAGTACCTCCATGTCATGTACTCTATTTCCACCTCATGTACACATCATCCTTTTCAAACTACTTCACATGCCACATGTCAAGATGTGATGGCTTGTGAGTTTTCAACTCACCTTAGCCCTACATCTTGATCTTGGTGGCTCAATCTTAGCCATCCATTTCCCTAGAGAATTTCAAAATCTCTATAAATACCCCCTCTTTTCTCTCATTTTAGAGAGATCATTCATGCTAGCCAAACTCTTGCAAAATTTTCTCTTAAACCATACTTAGCCAAATTCTCATACTTGCATCCATTTTCACTCATTTTCCATTCTCATCTCATCTCATAGCTTGTCTCTCTTGCCATCAAAGGAGCATACAACATCGAAGATCGAAGGGCCAACCAAAGGGACAACTCAACAAGGTGAAATCTTTCATTTTGTTTAGTTTAGTTAATTTTTAGGTCAATCTTGAGGTGTAGGGTGTTTTTATTTGTTATTCACACTCTTTTGTTTGTTGTTCAAATTCTAACAAGTATTTTTTCCCTATCACATTTCTAGCACGCCCGGTGGGACCCACAAACGGGTCTCTTTCTTTCACGTTTGCTATTTTTTTACTTTTTGCAGGTGCAGGTTGCTGAGGGGCGAACCTGACCCATAGAGGGGCAGACCCGCCCTCGAGGGGTGGACCTAACCTGACTGACAAGCAGACCTACCCTCCACAGGTGGACTCGACCTTGCCCAGGGTCAGACCTACCCTCCATAGAGTCCAAAAAGTGTTTTTTGCAAATTTTTCATAGAGGGGCAGACCTGACCTATAGACAGGTGAACCTGCCCTCTACACTAGGCAAACTTGACCCACCCAGGGGCGAACTTGACATTGAACCAGCCTTTTCTAGCCTCTTTCAGCCAATTTGGACCAACTTTAGCTCCATAGACAAACTTGTCCTCTAGTTAGGAAAACTTGCCCTCTAGTTAGGCAAACTTGCCCTCTAGACAGGGGAACTTGCCCTCTAGACAGGTGAACTTGACCTCTAGATAGGCGAACTTGACCTCCAGAGGTAGACTTGACCCTTGACCGGTTAGCTTTATCATCTGTTTCATCATTCTAGACCCCTGTTTCATTGTTTCACGCGCTTGTTTTATCATTCTGATCACTCGTTTCCCCATTCCAAGTAAATGTTCATCCATTTCAAACTACCTTTCATCATTTCAAACTCTTGTTCTGCCATTTCGATCATTCATTTACTCGTTTCGAGTGAACGTTCATCTATTTCACATCATGTTTCATTATTCCAAATGCGTTCCGCCGTTCTGATCACTTGATCAACCCATTTTGAGTAAACGTTCACCCATTTTAGACCTTCTTCTATCATTTTGAACTCTCGTTCAATTGTTCTGATCATTTGTTTACTCATTCCGAGTAAACATTCATCCATTCTGAAACTCCTATCATTTCAAACTCTCCTTCACTTGTTTTGATCAACCATTCACTCATTCTGAATAATATTTCATCCATTCCAAACCTCTATCTCCTCATTTTGAGAGTCATTTGTCCATTTTGGGTCATCGTTTACTTGTTCTAAGTAAACATCCATCCATTATGAACCTCCCTCTCATTGTTTCGAGAGTCGTTCACCCATTTCGAGTCATTGTTTAATCATTCCGAGTAAACATTCATCAGTTCCAAACCTCTATCTCCTCATTCGGAGAATCCTTCATCCATTCAGAGTCACCATTTACTCATTTCGATTACTCCATCCATTCTGATTTCTCATTCATCCATTCCGATCAATCATTCACTCATTCCGAGTGCTCGTTCATCTATTTTGAATCTTCCTCCCCTCATTCTAAGAGTCATTCATCTATTCCGAGCATTCTTCCATCCATTTTGAACATCCATCTCCTTGTTTTGTGCATCTGAACAACTATTTTTTGACCATTTTCACCTAGGGGCGGACCTGCCTAGCCAGGGGCAAACTTGACCTTTGAACTAGCCTTTTTGAGCCTGTTTTATTCATTTTTGGCCAACTTTTGCTCCATAGGAAGACCTACCCTCTAGACAGGAAAACTTGACCTCTGGACAGGTGAACTTGACCTCTGGATAGGTGAACTTGCCCTCCAGACAGGCGAACTTTCCCTCCAGACAGGCGAACTTGACCTCTGAACAGGCGAACTTTCCCTCCAGACAGGTGAACTTTCCCTCCAGATAGATGAACTTTCCCTCTAGATAGGTGAACCTGACCTCTTGATAGGCGAACCTGACCTCTGGATAGGCGAACTTGACCTCTGAATAGTTAGTTTCATCATTTGTTTCATCATTTCACCTCTCGCTTAGTCATTCTGAGCACTTGTTTGCCCGTCATCAACACTGTTTTGTAAGTCATCGTTTCATCACCAAAATCATATAAGTGTTACTTAGAACATCATTAGACTCCATATCCAGCATCAGATCATCCATCCCAATCACTTAGACTTCATTTCGAGAATTTTGATTTTTGTGTTGAAACTTCCAAAGGCCATAACTTTTGACTCGAGTGTCCGTTTGAGCTGAAATTTTACGGGTGGTTGCATTATGAGGTGACATTTTGATTACCAATCGACCTTGACCTCGTTTTGCCACATTTTTGAGGCCTCAACTTTCATCTTGACCCTCAAAATCACAATTTAGTATTTTTTTTTCAATTTTTGAAAAATCATTTTCGTTAATAACTCGGAATGCATGTATCAAATTTGGGATGTTAGTTGGCAATTCATCCTATCTTAGTTTTGGGTATTTTTTGGGAAAAAACTGGAGTCTCAAAAGTATGCTCATGAAGTTTCCTAAAATGGCAAAATTTGACAATTTTTAAAAATTGCCAAATCTGGAAAAATCTAATTGTCAACACCTTACGTCCTTTAAAACCCTAGAAATTGGTGTAGAATCAATCCCATCACATCCTCCAATCATTCTAGGCTTCAATTTAATCCTAATATGAACTTTAATCTAATCCTAATATGAGCTTAACCAAAATCCTAATCTGAGCTTCAATCCAATCCTAATTTGAGCTTCAATCCAATCCCAATCTGAGCTTAACCGAAACCCTAATCTGAGCTTTAGTCCATTTGCAATCAATATTTTTGGATATCGAAACAAATCTTAAGATCCTTCCCTCCATCTTCAATTTTTTCCTATTCATCCATTCAGCCATTTTGAGAGTCATTCTCCCAATTCGAGCATTAGTTCATTCATTTTGATCAATCATTTACTCCCTTCAATCTTTCATCCATCCATTCCAAACCTTCATTCCCTCTTTTTCAATCATCCGTTTACTCGTTCCATGTAAACATTCATCTATTTCGAACCTTCATCTATCATCTTAAACTCTCGTTTAGCCAATCAGATCATTCGTTTACTCGTTCCGGGTAAACATTCATCCATTGCAAACCTCCTTTCATCATTTTGAACTCTTGTTCTATCATTTCGATCATTCATTTACTCATTCTGAGTAATCATTTCAAACCTTCTTCTATCATCTTTAAGTCTCATTCTACCATTTCGATCATTCATTTACTCGTTCCGAGTGAACGTCCATCTATTTCACATCCTATTTCATCATTCTAGACTCCTGTTCAGTCATTCCAATCATTCGTTTACTCATTCTGAGTAAACATTTATCCATTTCGAACCTCCTTCTATCATTTCAAACTTTCATTTAGTCATTCCAATCATCCGTTTACTCATTCCGAGTAAACATTCAGTCATTCCAGTCATTCGTTTACTTGTTCCGAGTAAACATTCAATCATTTCAAACTCTCGTTCAACAATTTTGATCAGTCATTTACTCATTCTGAGTAATCTTTCATCTATTCCAAACATTCATCTTCTCGTTCCAAGAATCATTCAACCGTTGTGAGCAGTCGTTTACTCGTTTCGAGTAGTCATTCATCTATTCCGATCAATTGTTTACTCATTTTGAGTATTTGTTCATCCATTTCTCCAATCAAATCATCATTTTCCCCATCCAAATCCCCTGAACTTCATCTCGAGTTATTATCCAAATTGACCTAAGTGTTTGATCTGATCATCATCATCAACATCCGCTTAGGATTGTCATCCGTCCTAAGTTAATCATCATCATCGGCCCAATCAATCCATTTTCAATCTCAAAGTGGATTCGGTGCGGCAATCGTTCACTCATCCTTTAATCCAATCAATCAGTATCCTACGTCACCTTGGGTAATCGTTGAACGAGGTTTATAGTCCCTTTCATCATCCTATCCGATCCCTCGGTCTATCTTATCAATCATCGATCGATCTTATCCAATCCAATCCAATCACATCCCTATCCAATCACCTTCGACCCAATCGATCTACTTCCATCTTGAAGCAGATTCAGTGTCGTAACCATCCTTTGATAATCCAATCCAATCATCAAAATCAATCCCATCACTTCATCCAATCATCCTAATTCGAGCTTTAATCCAATCCCAATATGAGCTTAACCTAAATACCGATTTGAGCTTTATTCGCTTCCCATCCAAAATCTTTGATCCATCCTCTTTATCCTTTCATCATCATGAATCCTTATCTTCCATCAATAGTAGTCAATAGAAACCCTAATTACATCGACAACGATAACGAAAGTCTTTTCAATCAAGAAGTATACGACATAGATCCCCTTGACACTATCCTCACTAGTAAGCTTTCTCCACCTTCTTTCCAAAATCCAACCACCCCTTCAAGTTATCTTGTTATGTCTTCATCCATGCCTAATCATGCTCCTTATTCTACCTTTGACAAGGTATATCCATCATATCCTTCATCTACATCATCCTCTTATCCTATTTTTCCATCACAATACCCCTATCCTAATCCCCCATCCACATCCTCCTATCTCAATCCTTCATCCGCATATACCCACTACCCTAATCTTCCACACCAACCTATCCTAATCTAACATCCACATCTTCTTATCCTAATCTAACATCCACATTTCCCTATCTCAATCCGCCATCTCAATCTTCCCATCCTAATCCACCATCCCAATACCCTTACTACAATCCACCACCCGCATCCTTGTGTCCTAATTCTCCATTCCAATACCCCTATCTTAACCCTTCATCTAATCTTAATCCCCCATCTACTCATAGTCTTCCATCCAATCCCATTCCCCCATCTAATCCTAGTCCACCAATCCCTACTCCTAATCCCCCACCTATCCATAATCCTTCATCCACTCCTACCTCACCATCCAAACATAGAGTATGCAAGTTCCTTGTTAGAAGATTAATCTTTACTTGGTCAAGGTTATTCTTTAATTGTAATTCTTTATTAACTTGTAGGAATATTCCAAAGGAATCCCTACAAGTCTTTTGTCTTTTTTTGTCATCTCACACATGTGTGAGGATGACTTATTTTTAATTCATTTATTAAGGAATATTTGTAACCACCTCCTTAAAAGGTGACACTTTGCACACACATAGATGAATGGTGGCATTCATTGAGTTGAGAGTTACATTCTAACTCCTTCTCACCTCTACTTATTGAGGTGCCTCTCCTCTCATTCTTCAAGACTTATGCAAGCAAGCTAAGGCTGAAGCTCTCTCTCTCTCTTTGTATTATTCTTTAGGCATTTTGCCTCTATTCATAATATTGGAGTTTTTTCTTGTTTTTCCCCCTTCTCAAATTCTTGTGTCTCTCTTGCTTCGGTGGTGCTTGGTTTTATACTTCAATTTATTTGGTAATATCTTTCCTTCAAACAATTGCTCATTTATTAGTTTTTTCCATTGCTCTTTTCTATTTCCTTTCATGGTATCTGAGTTTGTATTACTAATTTTTGTGAGCTACATTGTTGAAGGTTTACCAAGTTTTTTCAACACACCATTGAGACACTCTCAAAGAGAAGAAGAGCTAGTGCCTAATCTTGGTTGTTTTTTTTTGTCTTCTAACATTTTTGTGCAGAATCTTAGTTTCCTATTGTTCAAATTTTAAATAATTTGTTCTTAAATCTATTTGCAATTTTTTTAGAAAACCAAGTAAGAGTTTATCTCATTTTCTAAATTTCAATTCAAAGTTTTCTAACCCTTGTGCAAGATTTCTTATGTAATTTTACAATATATTTTGCATGCATGTTTAAATTTATGCAATTTTAGAAACCCTCAAATAAAGGGTTATATTTCATTTTTTTTAGATCTGAAATCTTGTTTGCAATATTAGGCTAAACTTGTAGAAAAATTCACTATATTCTCCATATTTGCATGTTCAAATTTTGTAAAAAAAATCTAATTTTAGAGATCTTTTCAACTACATAAACAAACACTATCAAAATAAACAAATAACTGTTAAATCTATCTTTTTTAAATAAACTCTACTTTTTAAAGGGTTTCAAAACCCTCATTTTAATTCAATTTTTTTCATATTTATATCAAATACATAAAAATCTCAAACCCTAACATTTTTTTGAGAGGGCTTTTCCTCCAAAATACAATTCAAAGTTTTTTAAGGGCTTCGACACTTTGCTTAGGTCATTGCCCTTCTTTCATTCTCTATAGACTTCTGCAGCCATCGTGCCACACCTGCAACCCCTACGTATCTTGGTTACCTTTGTCTCACAGCCCTTCTCTACCGTCCTTCCCATCTGTGTCACCTTTCCCATCTGCATTCCTTTCCTTTTAAACCTTATGCTCGTCTGATAAATCTTCAAGTTTTAATTTAGTTGTAAATCTGCATTTCATTCTTTTAAAATAACCCCAAGCTCCTAAACTTCTACCACACTTTTCCTTTTGCCTATGCATGTACTTTTTAAAGTGCTTTCTTTAAAGTTCTCTTATGAAAGATTTTATATTGATATTTTACCCTATTTAAATTTCACTTTATTTAAACCTTTATTTAAAATTCTTTATCGTGCTTTTTAAAAAAGTAAGAAGTCTTACCTTTCATTCAAACTTTTATGTAAAACTCTTTTAAAGTTTTTTTTAACTTTATTAAACTTTTACTAAATTCTTCTTTCAAATTTAATTTCATAATTTAATAGTAATAATTTTAAGTTTATATTTTATCTTATTTTTTCATAATTAATTTCATTAATTATATAGTTTTGTTTATGTTATAATTAATTAATTTTAGATTTTGTAAAATTAATGCATTTAATTATTAAAGGAGTTTTTTATTTTATTTTTTTTAATTCAAGTTAAAGGGGTTTATTTTTTGAAAACCTTACATTTACTCCAAGAGGACAATTTTTTTTTTCCTTTAAGCTTAATTAGTTTTATTTTCTTTCTCAAGTTGTAAATTATTAGTGTTATTTTAATATTGTTTTTTGTGCACTTAAATTTATTTACAATGTCCACTTTAATTCCTGAAATTAAGTTGAATTCTTTTAACTATCATTCTTGGAAAACTCATATATGCTTTATTTTTTGGTTCAAACATCTTTTAGATGTAGCTACAAATCCTAAATCTAAACCAGGTTCGTCTGCATCCAAAGATGAAATTGAAAAATGGAATCTCCAAAATGAAGAAGCCCTTGGTCTCATAGGTATCTCCATGTCACCCGAACTTTATGTTCACATTGGGACATGCACAACTGCCTATGAAGCATGGGACAAACTCAAAACAATTTATGATAGTACAAATGAATCAAGAAAAATTCAAATTCAAGATCAACTTGAAGATTTGAGGTATTCTGATTTTAAATCTATGGATGCATTTTTATTGAAATTTGATGCTTTAAATAGTCAATTGGATGGTTTAGGAGTTAAATTAGATAATCTTAGATTAATTCATCTTATTCTTAAAAAGTGTCTTCCTAGACAATTTCAACAATTCATTATTAATATTCATGCTCAATTAGCTATTCCTTCTTTAGCTACTCAATTAACTTATGATATTTTTCATGATTTATTAAGACAAGAAGAGGCTAAGTTAATTCAGTTTGGTTCTCTTAAGTCTAATGAACATGCTTTCTTGTCTAATCATAAGCAAAATTTTAAACCTCATTCTAAACAACAACATTATAATTCCAAACCTCATTATAATAATGGCAATGATCCTAGAAAGTTTAACTCTTCTAAGAAACCACATTGCACTTATTGTAATAAGGATGGTCATTGGCAAAAACTTGTTTTAAAAAGCAAAATGAGAAAAATCCTATGAAGCAAAATAATCAACAACAAAATAAACCTAATAATAATAAGTTTCAAAATAATGCAAATCAATCTAGACGTGCTTTTACTTGTAGTTCTAATGTTTCTCAACCTCTTGAATGGGTTATTGATTCAGGTGCATCTCAACATGTTACTTCACATAAAGAAGTTTTTGAGTCTATGCAACCTGATATATCTAATGTTCCTCTTCAACTTGCTAATAATCATACTTGTAAAGTAGAAGCAATTGGAGATGTGAATGTTCCTAATGGTAAATTGCATGATGTTTTATATGTTCCTGAATTAAAGACTAACTTGCTTTCAGTTGCTAAGCTTTGTCAAGATTATAAAATAGAATTTTACAAAGATATGTGCTATGTTATTGATCCAAAACAAAACAAGGTCATTGCTAATGCTAAATTAGACAATGATAATTTGTTCAAATTTTATGAGTTTGCTCAATCTAGATGCTCTTTAATATCTACCATTGATTTCAATGTTTGGCATGAAAGACTTGGTCATATAAATGCTAACAATATTGCTTTAATGCAAAAGCTTAATATGGTAGATGGATTGCCTAGTATTGTTCCATCTAAAATTGTATGCACAGGATGCATGAGTGGTAAGATGCATAGGGAGCCCTTTCCACATGGTCAATCATGGAGGGCAACTCATAAGTTGCACCTAGTTCATAGTGACCTTTTGGGACCCATGGAGAATAACTCCATCCAAGGATCAAGGTATGCACTTACTTTTGTTGATGATTTTTCTAGAAGAACTTGGATCTATTTTCTTCATAGTAAGGATCAAGTTCTTGATATATTTTCTGAATTTCATAAATTTGTTGAAAGGCAATCTGGTTTTAAACTTAAAATTCTTAGAACTGATAATGGAAAAGAATATGTGAACAATGATTTTAATAGTTATTTGAAATCATTTGGTATTAAGCATGAGCTAACTATTCCCTATACACCTCAACAAAATGGTGTAGTGGAAAGGAAGAATAGAACTATTGTTGAAATGGCTAGATGTATGTTACATGCTAAAAATATGTCTTATAAATTTTGGGCAAAAGCTATGTTTTGTGCTACTTACATTATTAATAGGACTCCTACTAAAGCTTTAAAGGATATAACTCTTGAAGAAGCTTGGTCTAGTAGGAAGCCCAATCTTAAGCATTTAAGGATTTTTGGTTAAATTGCTTTTGTTCACAAACCTAAACAAAAGAGGCAAAAATTAGATGCTAAATCTTCTTATCATATTTTTGTTGGTTATGATGAACATTCTAAAGCTTATAAAGTTTATAATCCTCTTACTAACAAAGTTAAAGTTGCTAGAGATGTATGCATTGCTGAAAATGGTGTTCATGATTGTTCTAAAGTGCATAATATTGATTCTCAAAATAAAGTTATTGTTGTGGAGGATAATCATCAAGTTGAAATTCCTCTTAACCCTCCTAATGCATCTCTTACTCATAGTGATAGTGATGATGAAAATGTTGAAATTTCTCCTCATGATTCTTCTTCTAGTGATGATACTCCTACATCTAAAAGAAAGCCAAAATGGTTTAAAAATTTGTTGCAAGAAAGTGAGGATTATTTAGCTAAAAATCCACCTAAAAGAAGAAAGGGAAATTATTGTAATTATGCTTTGATGTCTAACATTATGAATTCAAATGATCCTCAAACTTATGAACAAGCTAAAGATCAACCTCATTGGCAAAAGGCTATGCAAGAAGAATATGATACTTTAATTGCCAATAATACTTGGGATTTAGTTCTATTACCTCAAGGTAATAATCTTGTTTCATGCAAATGGTTGTATAAAACTAAGGTTAATGAAATGAATGAAGTTAGCAAGTTTAAAGATAGATTAGTTGCTAGGGGATTTTCTCAAATTGAAGGCTTAGATTATAATGAAACTTTTGCTCCAGTAGCTAAGATGCCCACTATTAAATTAGTTATTGCTTTAGCTTCTCATATGCATTGGCCTAGTCATCAAATGGATGTTAAAAGTGCATTTTTAAATGGTGATTTACATGAAGAAATTTATATGTCTCAACCTTTGGGTTTCATTAAAGAAGGTAATGAAAATATTGTTTGCAAATTGAAGAAATCAATTTATGGTTTAAAACAATCTCCTAGAGAATGGTATTCTAAAATCAATACCTTCTTTTTATCTCAAGGTTTCATTAGAAGTAAAAATGATCCAAATTTATATATTAAGCATAGTGAAGATGATATTGTGATTATTATTTTATATGTTGATGATTTAATTATCACTTCTAGTTCTAACAATTTGATTAGTGATGTTAAGTCTCAACTCAATCAAAAATTTCAAATGACTAATTTAGGCCTATTACATTATTTTTTGGGTATGCAAATTTGGCAAACACCTAAAGGTATTTTTCTTTCTCAACATAAATATGCTCAAGATCTCTTAGATAGATTTAAAATGAATGATGCAAAGTGTGTTTCTACTCCTTGTGAATTAGGAACTAAATTAACGGTTGATATGGAAACTCCTTTTGTTGATCCTACTTTATATAGGCAATTAGTAGGAAGTTTAAATTATCTAACTCTTACTAGACCTGATATTTCTTATAGTGTTGGATTGGTTTCTAGATTTATGTCTAAACTGCAACAAACTCATTTTAAAGTTGCAAAAATAATTTTAAGATATGTTAAAGGCACTCTTAATCTTGGTCTCTTTTATGATGCAAATTGTGATTTTTCTTTAAAGGGTTATACTAATTCAGATTTAGGAGGTGATCCCAATGACGAGAGATCCACTTGTGGTTATTGTTTCTTTGTTGAATCAGGTGCAATCTCATGGAATAGTAAGAAACAACAATCTACTTCTCTTTGTTCTACAAAAGCTAAATATAAAGGTTGTACAAATGCACCTAAAGAGGCATTATGGTTAAGAAGATTACTTGAAGACTTGGGTTTACCTCAAAAGGATCCTACTCCTTTATATTATGATAATAAAATTGCTATTGCTTTGGCAAAGAATCCAATTTTTCATGCAAGGACCAAGCATATTGCTCTTCAACATCACTTCATTAGAGAGCAAATTGAAGACAAGCAAATTTCTCTTTTGTATTGTAAAGATGAAGATCAAGTTGCAGATATTCTCACCAAAGCTCTTTGTAAAGATAAATTTCTCTTTCATTGTAAAAATATTGGATTACAACCCATTGAAGGGTTTGATGTAACCTCCCCAAGTAAAGCTTAAGGGGGGATGTTAGAAGATTAATCTTTACTTGGTAAAGGTTATTCTTTAATTGTAATTCTTTATTAACTTGTAGGAATATTCCAAAGGAATCCCTACAAGTATTTTGTCTTTTTTTGTCATCTCACACATGTGTGAGGATGGCTTATTTTTAATTCCTTTATTAAGGAATATTTGTAACCACCTCCTTAAAAGGTGACACTTTGCACACACATAGATGAATGGTGGCATTCATTGAGTTGGGAGTTACATTCTAACTCCTTCTCACCTCTACTTATTGAGGTGCCTCTCCTCTCATTCTTCAAGACTCATGCAAGCAAGTTAAGGCTGAAACTCTCTCTCTTTGTATTATTCTTTAGGCATTTTTCATCCATTCATAATATTGGGGTTTTTTCTTTTTTTTTCCCCTTATCAAATTCTTGTGTCTCTCTTGCTTTGGTGGTGCTTGGTTTTTCTACTTCAATCTATTTGGTAATATCTTTCCTTCAAATAATTGCTCATTTATTAGTTCTTTCCATTGCTCTTTTCTATTTCATTTCATTCCTCACTTAAGAAATTCTCCAAGGATTTATAACAAAGAAGACATCCCCCACTCCACACCTTGAAGTTGTAGAATCATGCCATCCCAATCCATCATCCACGGTCATTGGTGACGAGACCCTTCTCCATCCAACACCTATCATTGATGATACCACCCCTAGCACCACTCAAGCCATCAAAACTATCACATCCTCTGAATCCATTGAGCCCCCATCTCCTACCATTACATCTATCAAATCCATTGAACACCCACCTCCTACTCTGAAAGCCGTCGAACCCATCGACGACACCCAAATCCAATCCACTTCTTCCACTCCTAGTGTCACTAAAATCCATTTCCATGAAATTTTTGAATCCTCCATCCCTCCATCTTCCCCACTTAAAGAGTCCCACCAAGACTCCATTATCATGCCTCCCACACACGATGAGTTATGCCAAGACCTTGATCCAAATCATGCCAACATATCCCCTTCTCTAGATCAAGATCCTACCATCACATCTAGTCCACCTCAAGATCACAGTCCGCCATCCATTCCATCCCATGATCCCCTTGTCATTCAAGCTTCCACCGCACCATCTCCATCTCCATCACCATCACATGAGCCCATTACCACAAATCCAGATCCTATCATATCCCTAATCCCTCTCCTGATACCACCCATCCAAATGCCACTACCCAATCATCTCCCTCTCATGATCCCCCATCATCACCTAAAACTGTTATCCCCACACCGCTTGCATATCCCCTTGGTACTCTTACATTCTTCCATGGTGGCCTCCTTGCAGAAGAAAAACACAATGTATATACCACCCATCATCCTCCACCTAATAATGGACTCGCATCATGTTTTCAAAATAACACAAATCCCATCATGGATCGCATGCTCAAGAAAATGAACTATCAAGGAAAAGGTCTAGGTCTTCATAAGCAAGGTATTTTAGAGCCCATCCAAGTCAAAGAAAAAATTTGCATGCAAGGTCTTGGACCTATTTCCCAAGACTCACAATCTAAAGATGTCAGTACAACCTCTAGATGTCCTCAACGTGCCTTTTCCAAAAGAAATGTCGGCTCTTCCCATCACTCCACTAGATCATATGCTACCATCCCACCTCCTCCATCGTATCACCTCAAAACAACCATCCATATTCCTCCTTCATCTGCTCCATCCATTTTGGGTCCTTACATCCCTCCATCCACCATCTGTCACCCTTCATCTACTCCATCCATCTTGGGTCCTTATGTCCCTCCACCCACTCTGTCTACTTTGGGTCCGTATATCCCAAAATCACCTCCTCTATCTCATCCTTTCATCCATCCAACAGGTCTATCCATGTCATCCATCATAAACATCCCTCTCGCATGTCCCCTAATCAGGATCAACAAAGACACATATCTACACATTCTCCATCTCCACGTAATCCTCATAATCCTACCTCCATCACTCCACATCATCCATCTCCTCACACCCATCCCATTGCTACTAAAACTACTTTGGATGCTAAAGTAAAAATACATAAATCCAAACATCCACATGAATCTAAAGCTCCCCATGTCCCCTCTAAAAGACATGGTGAAGAGAAGAAAAATCTAAATCCAAATCAAATCCGTAGGCCACAAAGGCCCCCCAAAGCAAAGATCAAAACCATGTGGATCCCAAAGAATAAAGATGCAATGCCTCCAAATGAAAAATCTATAGGAACATCCAAAGTTGCTAATCCAAAGGCTAATCATTTTCATCCACCCTCTCCTAAATTTTTTTTGGGTCCCTATGTCCCAAAATTCACCATTCCATCTCTTCCATTATCCCCACATTCTCCATCCATTAATCCTCTTATCTTTTCACATCCACCACCACATGTGCCAATGTTGGTCTTGAACACATCTCCCCATCACATATCCACCCCATCATTCCATCCATACACTTTTCAACCTCCCACCCATTATCCCACAGATCTCCCCTCTCAAATCCCTCTAATTCATCCTCTTGCATAATCCATTTATCCTAATAAAATTGTACCAATGTCCAACAGTCAGTTCGAACATGGGCTCTTAATACCTCATATAGAACTTGATGCTTGAGTCCTTCATCCATATCCTTATCGCATGTCTTCCAAATCCACTTATTCGCTTCCCTATCCTTATCCAAAAAAGTTAAAAAAATCCAAAAAAGTCAAAAAATCCAAAAAATCCAAAAAATCCAAAAAATCCAAAAGTCAAAAAATCCAAAAATAAAAAAATCCAAAAAATCAGAAAAAAATAAATAAAAACAATAAAATTAAAAAATAGTAAAGAGAAATAATCCATCCAATGGTGAAAACTTGGAAACAAGCACCTTGGATAAGTACCATGATGAAAACTTGGAAAACAGGTGTCATATGTAAATCCTCATCTGCACTTGGGGGCAGCTCCTTGATATGCATTTCCTCCATCCACTATGCTTCTTGCTATGCTTCCAGCTATGCACCCATCTTCTTGTTATACGTCCTCTTCATTCATCCCCTCCATCCCACCTATCCTACACATCGTGCTTGGCATATCTCATTTATCCCAATCCTTCCATCCTCCTTGTGATCTTGATAACGATAGGGGAAAACATATAAACATGCTTTGGACACCTATTAGCATACATTCCCCTCATTTGCACACTATCCTACTCCTCATTCGCACTTGTCTACCTTTCTTATCCACCCATCATGCTACCCTCAATCTCCCTTCCTTATCCATGCATCCTATCTTCATCCATCACACTCCTTTATTTTCCTATCCATCCTTCATGCCTCTTCGCACATGACATATCTAAAGTGGGGGCATCTATCTTCCTTTGTGATATAGTCCTTGGAGACATAATTCATTCCATCAGAGAAATCCTTATATCCATCTCCCCATCCTCATCTTCCTATCCTTCCATCATAGCATCCCTTTTCATCTATCCATCTGGTAACCTTTTCCTCATACAAATCCTTATCCCTCTATCCAATCCATCCAAACAATCATTTTCCTCCCCCCATCCTCTATCCTCATCCCATCTCATAATTCGTTGTCATTGGTATCTAGCTATAGGCTACTCCCCATGCAACCCAATGCCATCTATCTTATTGTCCTCACTTCTGCTTCTTTTGCACATCTTTTCAATCTCCTATCCTTTCTCACCATTCATCTCTCCATCATATCATCCTCCTAATTCGTTTTGATGATTCAGATAACTATCCCATCCTTGAGCTTCGTGATCATCATCCTTTGATCCAATCCAACAGGTCTATCTTGTCTCATCATATCGGTCCCATCATTTTATCTGCTTTTCATGGTTATCTCATCATCTTTTATCCATCATTTGTCTTTGGCCTTTTGTCGAACTACATTGCCCTTGCACTTTCACGTAGGTAAGGTCGATCATTTGATCCACCCCTGGGGCTCGTTTATCGTCTATCATTGGTCTTTCTGATTTGTCCATCCACTCTTTTATCGTCTATCACCAGTCTTTTTGCTTTGCCCATATGCTGCTTTATCGTCTATCATTGGTCTTTCTTCTTTTTCCGTCCTGTCATCCATCGAAGTCCCCATCATGGTTAGTCGTCATCCTTTTATCGAACTACGAGGGCTTTGCGCTTTCACGTAGGCAAGGCTAATATTTAATTGGCCCCTGAGCCCCTAGTTCTTTAGGGTCTGTTAGTCTTGTGTCATGACGTGAAGCTATGCCCTTATCTAGCTGGTTCTTAATAGACAAGATCCACTTGTATCAGCAAATCCAATTGGTTTTGAATATCTTGTGTCATATCAATCTTTCAATTTAGTATCCATCATTGGTCTCAATAGGATGCATCCTTCATAACAGACCTCATCAATCCCATCCATCCCCTTGATCCTATGGAAAAGGACGTTTTAAATTGATTGCGATCTTTTGATGCTTTTGTCTTTTGTTTATCATTTGAGCTCCCTATCATCATTTATCATGGTTGCCTTGATCCATCATATCATGGTGTGCTTTGATTAGTCAACATAGGGGCGTATCTTGATATTTTCTTTGTTGCTATCTTCTCAATTGTCCCACGTAGTACCCACCAAGATCCTTGAGGTCTTGTGCTATGTTGGGGCATCTTTGTGTGCTTGTGGTTATCCCAATACTTGGCCCGACCAAGGTCATCACGACTTTTGGGTGTTGGGATAGCCTTCTTGTTTGATGTGTTTGTTTTATGCATTAGACATTAATCCACCTTGGTTCTTCATACCCTGGTGTCTTGTGTCTTATGCTATAGCAAAAATCAATGCTCCTAAAAATGGAAAATTGCATTTGGATTGCATTTCATCTCCATCCTCTCATCTATCAAAATCGCCCCATCCATTCATCCTTCATCACACTCCCGTCCCAATCTCCTGCCGCCTTTGCATCATCTTCCTCATATACCCCTTGCATCATCTCCTCCATTTCGAGAGCACATCCGTGTTTTCTTGAACCCACATGTCCTCTCGAGGGGGCATCCTTCATCCCTAATTTTTATCATCTTTTTCCCTTCCTAGTCATTCATTTGAATGACTAGGGCATCTTTTCCAATCTAACCATCTTCTTCTAGGTTCTATGTTTTAATATTCTTTAAATGATGCTACTTCGTAACACCATCTCAAAAAGGGGAAAAATGTAGACACCTAAATTTGGACACTTAATTTATCCAAATTTATCCACTTTTCATCTAAGCATCCCCTTATCCACATTAATTAAGTAATATCACTATTATTTAATTAATATCTCTAAAGTTCTTCTAATCCCTAAGGTATCTAGTTAAATAATTAAATACCTTCCCCCTTTCATCAAATGAATTAAATAAATATGACATTTATTTAATTATCACATGTCACATCCCTTTCTTAATCCTAATTATTCTTCCAATCTTATCATTAGGGATGTGCACATGCCTAATTCTTAATTAAGATGTGTCACATCCTCCAACTTTTGCAAATTGGCCTCTAATCTCTCTTAGCCACCTAACCCTCATCTAATCCTTCATTAACTAGCCTAATCAACCTCCCAAAGAATTTTTAATTCCTTTTATCTTTCCAAGGAATATTAAATTCATTTTTCTCTTCCCCCATGTGATCTTTGACTTGTCACATCAAGTCATATGTGAACTCTCCATAATCTCCCACTTGCCTCTAATATGTCATTAATTTGTCTAATCAGGTACTTGCACAACCTTAATCATTTAATTAGGACAACTTAATCTCCATGTCATTTATGGAATGTGTCATAAGTCAACCTTATTAAAGACTTTCTCCTTTTGAAGAATGCACTCCATTCCTTATGTGAATTTTTAGTTCACATTTAATCCCTCAATGCATTTAAAGGAATTTTAAATTCCTTCTCTCATCCCCATGAGGATATTTGAGGAATTTTTAATTCCTCACATGTCCTCTCACCCACATGGGGACAAGGGTCTCCTTTATGAGGAGATCTTGTCCAATCTCAAAGTACTATGTAGTACCTCCATGTCATGTACCCTATTTCCACCTCATGTACACATCATCATTTTCAAGCCACTTCACATGCCACATGTCAAGATGTGAGGGCTTGTGAGTTTTCAACTCACCTTAGCCCTACATATTGATTTTGGTGGCTCAATCTCAGCCATCCATTTCCCTAGAGAATTCCAAAATCTCTATAAATACCCCCTCTTTTCTCTCATTTTAGAGAGATCATTTATGCTAGCCAAACTCTTGCAAAATTTTCTCTTGAACCATACTTAGCCAAATTCTCATACTTGCATCCATTTTCACTCATTTTCCATCCTCATCTCATCTCATAGCTTGTCTCTCTTGCCACCAAAGGAGCATACAACATCGAAGATCAAAGGGCCAACCAAAGGGACAACTCAACAAGGTGAAATCTTTCATTTTGCTTAGTTTAGTTAATCTTTAGGCCAATTTTGAGGTGTAGGGTGTTTTTATTTGTTATTCACACTTATTTGTTTGTTGTTCGTATTCTAACAAGTATTTTCGCCCTATTGTAGTTAGAAGTACACACATACCACCTAACCCTCCTTTCCAATCACCCACAATCCCTAGTCATCCATCTATCAACCCTTTATACCAAAAATCCCCAACAACCTTACCCCCTAATGATGGTGAGGACTATATTGAATAGCAAGAAGAACAAAGTTATCAAGAAGATCTCAAAGCAACATCAAAGGATCCTAAGTTTCAAAAGATAATGTTGGAAGTCATGGCCAAAGATCCCACCAAATACCTTTTAAAACTTGTACAAAAAGGAGCGAGGCTTCCTATGGGTTTTGATGTCTCTACCCTAATGAAACAAACTACAATCTCTAGTAACCCATCCATACAACTTACTTACCAACAAACTATGATCCCTAGTCATCCATCTATCTACTCTCAATATAAAAAACTAATTAACACAATCTATACCATCGATCCCTAGCCAACATCTATTAATTGTCCTTATCCTAATCTTGACAAGGGAAATTGATCTTCCATTCAAAGCCTCCCTCAACAACAAACCATATCATAAAGCCCTATTATTATAGCCTCCAACTCTTCTTATAATCCTTCATCCACAAATCCATCCAATAAAAATACATCTAGTAATGGTCTCCAAGGACTACTAGCAAAGGATTTTCCTCAAAATAAAGTTAGGAAATCCACAAATCCATCCAAGAAAAACACATTTATTGATGATCTCCTAGGATGAATAAAAAAGAATTCTCAACTCTAACATGAAAAAATGTTGGAAAATTCCATCATATTGCTAATCCTACACCCTCCAACCCTCTTCCACCATGATGCCCTCCATCACCTATTAAGCTAACTCAAGAGCTTCCTATCCAAAAACCTGAGTCCACTTAAGAAAATCCTAGCATTTTCCAAGATCACATTCCCTTGTCTAAACCATTCAATATATGTGAAGAGAAAATTCCAAAGCATGATGAAATAAACTACAAGACAAATCAAGATCAAGTTACCCAAGAAATCCCTATAGATGATCGTAACATCCATGATAATCCAATCATTGACCATGAGTCTTCCCAAAAACCACCTCTAGATGATCATGGCATCCATGATAATCCAATCCTTGATCATGATCCTATCCTTGAGTCCGTCCAAGAAACTCTTCTAGATGCTCATGATAATCCAATCTTTGATCACGATCCCATTCCTAATCAGGACATCCAAGATGAACCTATCTTAGATTCTACCATCCATGATAAAAAAACTTGAAGTTGATCTTATCCAAACTCTAAACAACTAAATTTCCCAAGATGAGACACCTTCCCCTCTTGGACACATAGATAATCAAATAAATGACATGGATGAAATCAAACAAGGACATACAAAAGTTACTACATATCAAATCAAAGAAGATAAAGAATCTACTATCTATCAAATCAAACCAAAAGATACAAAAGCTACCATGGATAAAATCAATATTCCAAATGATCAAGAAGAAACAAGAATGATGTCTAGGTTAAAGCATCAATATCCTATCAACTAGGATCATCCACTTTTATCTTTCTAGGCAATGAGCTTTTCTTTATCTTTTTGAGCAATGATCCCTTGGTAAGGAGCCTTATTATATTCGATGTTGCAATTAATATATTAGTGAGCTAATCCTCATTGTGATTTTCCCTTCTTGGGTTTTCCATGTAAATCTAGTATTCTTACATGTGTTTGGATGTGTTTGTATTACTACTTTACATATTTACATTATGTTAATGTATGTTAAGGGTTTAGTGGTGGATAAGGGTTTGAGGGCTAATGCAAATCTTAATGTTAATAGGGGGTTTTTGATGTTTTAAAGTATACAACTGATTCACCCCCTCTTAGTTTTCTTGTGCATCTAGCAATTAGTATCAGAGTTGTGGTTCCCAAGAAGAAGCTTAACCAGTTGAGGTAGATCCGGATGGCACACGGGAAATGTGTCAAAGCTACCTTGTTAGATGGAACAAATTTTACCTACTAGAAAGCTAAGATGGAGTCCTTTTTGGTTTTTCTTGGATTTGGTGTTTGGTAGTCTATTGAAAAAGGTTATACTATACCTACAAATAGTCCAACAAGTGATGATGAGATCAAGGATTATGAAAACAATGGAAAAGCAAGGAATGCAATCTTGAGTGGTCTTTTTGATTCAGAACTTGGAAATGTGATAAGTTAGAAGTTTGCTAAATACATCTAGACAAAGTTGGAAGGTATCTATGAAGGAGATGGAAAGGTCAAACAAGCGAAGATGCAAAAATACAAAGCTAAATTTGAAACCCTAAGGATGTTTGAAGATGAAGATATTATTGCCTACATGCTCAAAGTTGATGAAGTTGTCAATACCATCAATGGTCTTGGTGGAAAGCTGGATGAAAGCGAAGTGAAAAAGGTATTAAGAACTCTACCTAAAGCTTATAATTCTAAAGTTTCTGCTATTGAGGAAGTTCATAATTTGTATAATTATTCTAGAGGTCAGATGTTTGGTGCTTTAACTTCTTTTGAAATGAGAGAGTTTGTCAAGATGCTACAATCAAAGAAACTATTTTTAAAGTATGCAAAGTGGAAAAGGATGATAGATCAAATCCAGATCATCTTGATGAGGTGGAAGAAAACATTATGAGGAGATTGAAAAGGGTACTGGAAAATAAAGAGGTAAGCTACCTTTCAAATGTTTCAATTGTGGAAAGATAGGTCATTATGCATCTAAATGTCTAATCGACGCTACTAATGACAATCAAAAGGATCATAAAGGTAATTTTTTCAAAAAGAGTTATTATGTTGAAAAGGACAATGGTGTATCTAATGATGAAGAATCAGATTATCTAGAGGAAGGAAGTTATGAATGCTTGTTCATGGCTTTAAATGTTGGAACTAACTCTACCAACCTTGAAAGATGTGTGAAGGAAAGTGCTTCAGAAACATGTCATAACATTGAAGGAATGATGCAGGAGCATCCGGGTCCACAGGCGATCTTGCATCACCCAAAAATATTTCAATTTTTTTTTTGTTGTATTTGTTTTGGTTTGCATTGGTGTTTTCAGACATCTCTCAATAGCAAGAACTGAAAATTTTAGTCAAAATTGCATTTTCAATTTTTCACCGGTTCGATGTTTCAGAGGCTCCGTGGGCAGTTTTCAAAAATTTATTCCCAAAAATCCATAAGAGCTAGAGTAGAATCCTTTTGCAGGGATATTCTTTGAGGTACCATGTAAAATATGCAAAAAGAATCATAGTAAAAAAATTCACAGTTTGAGATATTTTAATGCTAAAAGTTTGTTAAAAAATTGTCAATAATTTACAAAAAGTTTAATATCTCATGATTTTGGAGGGTTGGAGAAAAATCATTTTCCAAGAGTCCACTTGGTACCATTCCAATTTTGCATGTCAATTTTTGTGCGAAATGAAGATCTTTCATTTTTTCTATCTGTCGAGAGCCGATTCAACACTTCCAAAGTACTAATTTGATCAATTTTGTTGTGGAAGGGTATTATGAGGGTCATGAAAATTAAATATAAGTTTTTATTCCTTCATTTATTATTTATCTATTGCATAAATAATATGGGGGGCGTTTGGAACAAGAAAAAGGCAAAAAAAAAGATTTTAGAACTTTTAAAATGCCCATAATAGAGAAAAACGCCCATAAGAGTAAATACAATAGTTGGAGGAGTTAATGGAGGCTTAAAACATCTCATTTAAGGCTAAATAAACACAGCATATGTAGAGCTATTCTTGGGGAAGAGTTGGGAGCCCATTTGGGGCAATATTAATGATTTTTAGTGCATTTTTGGGTGGTTTTTGAGGAAAAACGTGATAAAGAGTTTGGAGGAATGGGAAGGAGAAAGATGCCTCTGTAGAGGTATCATTGTGGGTTTTGTGTTGCAGGGTTGAGTAGCACCCGTGAAGAGAAGATAAGACACCACAGTGAAGAGAAGATAAGGCACTAGTGTGTGAGGTGCAAAAATTTTGGTGGAGTTGTGTGAAAGTTTGAACAACATGGAGAACTTTGGGGTAGCAAGAAGAAGCTATAGGAAGAGTCAAGAAAGTTCATTTCTTGCGAAAATTTGAATCTTAAATTGTATTGAATAAATTTGTAATTGTTTCAATGTGAAAGAAAGAAGAATTTTGATTTGAATTAAATGACTTCTCTCTATTTAGCCTTTGTGATTTTCTTAGTATGTTATTTGGCTCTGGTTTTTGGTACTTCATTAGTGGTATTAGAGCAGGAGTTTCTGAGTGTACAAGCAGAGCGCCGAAAGTGAGGCAGTTTGCACTACGACCTGAGGGTAGAGAATGTGTAGATTTTGCTTGTAGATGAATGTGCAAGTAGTAAAAAGAAATTTTTAGAGGATTTGAGGAGTTGAGGTTCTCATGGGTGTAAACAAATCGCCAAAAGAGGCAGTTTACATAAGTAAAACTAGAGAGTTTGAATATTTGTGTTGTTAAAGAATTGAGAGGTCTTAAAAATGGAAAAGAGAAAGAGGAAAATAAATTTTGTTATTAGATGGATTCTGACAGTTCCTAGATTTGAGAAACTCAAGGAAAGGCTGATGATGGATAGGGTGAGAGAATTTGAGAAGTTGAAATAAGCAGTGGAAGATTTGAAAATAGATTGGGCAAGGATAAGAGGTAATAGTAACTTGGTTTATCATTCTAATAATATTTTGAATGCAAGAAGGAAAAAGGATGAAGTAGAGTGTCATGCATGTGACACTGAGGAAGAAGAAGATGATGAGAGGGAAGAAGTTTCTGAAGAAAAAGCTGAAGGTCTTATATTTTATGAAAAACTAGGTGAAGAGGAAAACAATCTCCTGTTGAAAGAGGAGATGCAAAAGATAGACATTTTATTTCAAGGCCAAATGACA
>VDFB02155055.1:0-19374 GCA_007258455.2 Sequoia sempervirens | reverse complement strand
TAAGTGACCCTTTGAAAATCCCAATCCTTGATAAGCAAATCATCCATCTATCATCATCATTTCTCATCATTCATTTCTCATTGTCATTTCTCATCTTCCTCTCTCATAATGTGGGCTTGTTGGATCCTCTTGTCATCATCTCATTTCGGCACTAACATCATAGCATGAATAGTTCATCATCATCACCAATGCATCCATCATGCATCCATCCTGCATCCATCAAAATTGTCAACATACCACATATCATTTATATCATACATAATAGGAAACATCGATCATTTCACATGCATTGCATTTGCATCATCTTCATAATATAGATCTGTTAGTCTAAGCATCTGCATAAATCATCTGTTGCATAATCATAGCATATCACATCATCAATCTCATCCATCTCATATCATATCATCATTTAAGTTGTTTAGGATAATATTGATTTGTTAACCTAAACATCTTAAAATCATCTCATTTGCATTGTCGTCCATAACCATCCATTTTGAACCTCTTTATCGCGAGATCTAATTCCCCAAATCAAATCTTTTCACACTTCTAGGCAATGTACCAAGCATGATTCACTGGGCATCCTAAAAATCAGAAATTTTGATTTTGATTGTAGGTTATTCTTTTGAACCAATCTAACAAGTACATTGTTTCCAAAGAGGGGTATAAAATGTAGACATGCAAAATTAACATTATGCATTCGATCGAATTCAGTCAAATTAAATGTCACATTAGGACCATTCATCAATTAATCAGGTGCACTTTCATCCATTCATTAGGTAATTTCATCTCCTAGGATCATTTATTTAAAATCAAATAAACATTATCATCAGCCTTTTAATAAATCAAACATCATCACTTTAATTAAATAGATCAAACATTTATTTAATTAAATCCATATTTCATCCTTTTCTGATTTAAATAAATCAAATATCAAAATCATGAAAGTCAAAATCATCTAATCAACATTAAATCAGCATAATCATCATCTATTTAATCTAACCCTGATTAAATACTCACCCACTTGCATTCTCTAGATTTGGCCACTTGCACATGAAATTGCAATTAATTGATTTATCAAAATTACTTATTTTCAACTTGGCATAAAGGAAGAATATTCTCCAAGTTTGAATTTCCCCCCAAGTGGACATGTACACCCAATAGAGCATTTATGAGGCCTTACATGCCTCTTACATGTCCCCTTCCAAAGTCAAACTCACATTTATTGGAAATTTTGAATTCAAATTATCCCTCTCATGGGCACTCTTCCCAAATCTTGCACAACCATTGACCACTCACCATTTGACAAGTGTCATCTTCTCATTGGAGGATCTTTAGTCCCACATTCACCATCTTGGCCAATCTCATCAAAAAATCTATAAAATAAGGCCTTCATTCTCATTCATGGATCCACAATTTTATGCAAGGTTACTCTCTTGGTTTGAGAAATAATCTTGTTTTCATCTCCATTGCACTTCATCATTTTAGCTATTGATCAAGGGTTGGGAAAGGGTCACTAGCACATGTGACACCAATCCACTATGGAATAGGTAACTTGTGATTTGCTTTCATAATGCTTGTAGCTTTCTTTCATTCTTTGTTGCATGTTTTAAGCATTTTGCAAGATATTTCATAGGAGTTTACTTTGGTAGATTTGTAAAATGCTAACCCTTGTATGAAGTTTAGTGCTTTTGCAGATTTAAAAAAAAGTATGCTCACACTAATATCTTTTTACAATTCTTGCATTTCACTATTAAGTTTAAACCATTTAATCACATGTTATAATCATCATTTTTACAATCACAGTTTCATCTTCCTCATAAAGATGCACAATGAGTAAAAATCTTGAAATTTTTTTATCTACCTTTAAGTTTCCTCTACATTTTGGTGTATATGTTATTCCCTCAAAGAGTAAACATGGTCAATGGCATAGAATGCACGACATTAGTTGAAAGTTTCACAAGTCTACTTTATTGTCCCTTATTGATATAGTTGAACTTTCTAATTACATAATTTATTACTCAATTTATAAATCCACACAATTAATTATTCAATTCTCATGACATACACACAACCTTCAATTAAAAGCATTAGATTTCCACAGTCCATGATAATTAAATTTCAACTATTTCTAGATTGAAATTTAATTTATTTTTACTCCATTGAATACCTTACTTCATGCATTCTTTTAATCTGGTCCTTACAACCCACCTACTTAATTTAATTTGAATTCCCCCTCACTGCTTTGCAGGTGACTACTTACCGTGCTCTATCGAAACCTGTGCACAACTAGGAGTTTGTCAGATGTGTCCTAATAAGGGGATGTTGCATATGAAGTGACTCATCAAGGAAGGACTGGGTGGTCTAATATAGGGGGAGTACGCCAGAACAGGGATGGATAGCTCATTTCATAGAGTGTTGTTGAACTGTGACTCTAATGTCCATCTTTTGAAAGCAAAATTTCAAATCTCAAAAAAAATTATCAAAAGCCAAATCTTTTATCCATCATTCCTTCCAAAAGGAGATAGGTGTGTGCAGATCCGAAGAAAGGAAGGTTTAATAGACTATTTTCTCCTATATTTTACTCTTCACTTGAATTGCAGGTTTGACATTTCAAGTTTGAAAGAGGATAACAAGGGAAATTATTATAAGTGTTACCTGCTCACTCCATTGTTACTCTTGGAGGTTTCCTGCAGAGCTTCTCTCAGATTTTAATGGAAGAGGGTTTAATTTATTACTTCCTACACACAATCCATATTTTTTTCTGTTTTGTTTTGGATATTCAAGTTTATTGAACTCATGTTTTATCTTCCACTTGCAGAGATGATTTTCAATGTATTTTTTTTCTATTTTCAAGTCTGCACGGATCCCATTTTCAGTATTTTCAATGTGAGAGCCATTGTTATCTTTGGTCCTCTTATTTGCATTAGGCATAGAGAAGGAGATGAATGAAGAGGGTTTATTACTATTCACATATGTAGTATGTATATTTCTGCTTCTAATACAATATTTTAAAACTAAACAATTTTAACTGTACGCGATAGGGAGTAGTATGATTTATTTGAGATTGCTGCAAGTTTCAAAAGTTACACCAAGTGGAGACATTTAAAAAAAAAAGAAAATTAATCAACCTGTCAATTATATGACAGTAAACACAAATTTTCATCCCTGTCTAAAATTATATTGTAGTGAATTCAAGTTGCAGGTAACTCAAATTACCCCAGTGATATAGCTGGGGGTCTAGCATATGTACTCATAATTTGCAGCTATAATGAGGCTCTATAGTACGAATCTCAAAACTGGTATATCAAATAATGTTTATAGCTTTACCGTTACGTAAAGCTATTTTACATAGTTATATCTTGTAAATTAGAAAATCATACGTATAAGCCAACAACGAGGTCTGAACCATATAAACCAGTATAACATTTATTCAAGTAAATGGAATTTGAAAATCTATTTTAGCCCCAACAACAGTTTTAATTTTAGAATATAATAGTCTCTGGTAAGATGCTTTATACCCCAATAATTCTCAGATAGAGCACCCAATAAATTTTTTAACTCAGATAAACATGCATTTGTCCTAAACAGAGTATAAACTATATTCAAATTTAACACATGATATGGTAGACACCAGTCTTCTATTGTCTTTTATCTTGTATCCAACCACAGTCTGAAATCTTCCATTTTTTTGTTTTATCATTAGATTTTCTTTCCCTTTTTATTACGAAACTACAGTTCTAATACAACCAAAACATAAAGGGGATCACTATGATTGCAACGAACTCCTCTATCTGCACTACTTTGAAGTAAAGATTCCGAAAGTTTTCCTCTTTTCTTTCCACTCTAACCATACTCATTTGAATTCATAATTTATTTCTATTTATTTTCATTTCAAGACATAGACCAGTATTTCGTTTCTCCTTTGTAAATGATTCTAGTTCAACATACATAGTCACAATTCGTTGAATGACAGAATAAGCATTCTTTTTACTACTACACAATTATAGTATCATCACTACATATATGATTAATACATTGCTTTTGTACAATCCCAACAAGAACCTTTTCTCTACATTCCAACAAGATACAATGTAGTATCTAAGCCTTCAATCTTGCAAACATAGTATGGAAATGAAATGAATAACAAGCCCATGAATGAGACTTTCTCTTTCATTCTTTCATTTACAAAACTAAACACTAGCCAACAATATTACAGGAAATATTTATGAATACAAGGAATGACACACAAACGAATAAGGCTTGCTCTCCACCTTACTGTAATGGCCTCATGGGCTCTAGCCATAACCCCGAGCAAGGAATTATTTTAGATCCACAATGATAAATGGAGTCTTTTCTCTCTTTTTTTTACAAAGGGATAAAACTTACATAGCACAATTTTCATGCATCTAGATTCTATACTTTCTATTTTCAACCATGATTCATACGCTATATCACCTCCTTACAACCAATAAACAAGGGTAAATGAAAATAGGAAGAACTTATCTCTTTTCCTTTAGGTGAAGGGATTGAACTCTTTATCCATCTCTCCTCTCCAAGCCAATCCATCTTGATCACTCTCTTCCCAAAGAGGTGGACTCGTCTCCTCTTCTCACTCTCTCTACCATCTCCACTAAAGTTCTCCAAGAGGAGAAGTGGGTAACACCCCACTCATTCCTTCTCTCCCAATATATAGAAGTTTCAAAAAAATGCAACTCTTGGATGAAAAGGTGTGTGTGTACCTCTCTCCATCAATGAAGGTACTTTCCCCATTAAGGAGAACATGCATTTGGACAACCACTCAACCTTTCCACCTCATTCTCTTCTCAAAATTCGTCACTCTCCATTATGA
Organism: Sequoia sempervirens; assembly: GCA_007258455.2. Classification (NCBI taxonomy): domain Eukaryota; kingdom Viridiplantae; phylum Streptophyta; class Pinopsida; order Cupressales; family Cupressaceae; genus Sequoia; species Sequoia sempervirens. Next base: position 14,525 of record VDFB02155055.1, on the reverse strand, counting down.
GAGCTTTTCAAGAGTCAAATTGGGCCCTATTACATGCCCATTTGACCCCTACCACTATGGTATAGACCCTAGGGGGTTTATTATTGCATCCCAACCAAGAAAATTGACCAACAACCCTCTTTAAAGACCCACTTAAGGATCCATCCGAGTTTCACACTTGGATAAAGGTTCCCAACCCCTAACCCCACTTACACCCACATAACACCTAATCTAATATCCTTATAATATCAACCTTTACCATATTAATTTACCACATATTAACTTTATTTATTTCTAAGCCCCAAAAAGATTCAAATTCATATCCACAATAAGATGTCTTTTGATTTGCTCTCAATGGTTTTCCCTTCTTGTACTCGCACCCTTATTTTCCTACACATTGATAATTCAATAATAAGAAACAATCATGCACAACATTAGTTTGCAAGCTTAATATCCTAAGATTTGTCTATGCAAAAATTCCATTTAAAATTTCAATTCATATTCCATAATTTATGAGTTCTTAACACCTTCATGGCAAGAACAATTAAACAAAATGTTAGAATGAAATACAAGAATATTGGTATATAGTCACACTTTTTATCATCTGTAATACATTTTACCATCTATTTAAGGAAACATGAAACAAATTAGGGTTTTACTAATCACATGTGAAGCAAGGTATTACAATTTCATTCTAAAAATTGTTCAACAATGACTGTCTTATTGTTTCCACAAATTGCACTTTCACAAAAAATCTACATACTGGACTACAAATTTCATATATGTAAATAAGTAATTTGGTTGTGTTTGAATTTTGTGCACTTGCATGATCTATTCTATGTTATGATATGTCCTTGTGGAAGGTGCACCCTTTGCACTAGAGGGCTCAATGAATATGCTAGTTTACTTTGTGTGATCCTTTAGGAGCTACAATTTTTTTTATCTTTTCTCCATTAACAATGATAGAACTATTAATTTTAAAGACACTAGCTAAATAGGATTACAACCATGCCCATTTTCAATTTTTGTAGACTAATTCTAAGATATGTTTTTCTCTAGTCTATACCTTTCAAGCATTGAATAACAATATTTCTAACCTCGATGAATTTTTTGCAGCAATTGATTGAAAAAAGTTTATAATCACCAATCCTATACACTTTTTGACTAGTAATAATACAACTGAGGTAGGTTGGCTAAACAGTTCCAAGACAATCAATTGGCAGGAGAATTAATGATGTGTGCTAGAGTTGGGCCGCACCAAACACTTGGATATCATTCGGTCATATAACATAACCCTCCAAAACTTTTCTTTCAACACTAAAGAAATGAAGACATGATAGGTCATTAAATTCAACAGGGGCAGGAAAAATAACATATGTTGGGAACACTCTTTCATTTCAAAAGCAAGTGTTTGGGCTCGGGGAATTAAATCACATGAATTTATAGCAAACATTAAATTCTAATGTATTGGTAGAAACAGAGGATATTTTGAAAGCTTATACCAATGAAGTCTTGTTTGATTTGTTATCAGCAGTAAGAAAATGGGGTATAATCAATTGAATTCATGTTAAGTATTTGTATGGTGTGGAAATAGTCTTTGTTTTCAATGAAGGGAAAAGTTCTTGAGACAAATGTATCGAAAAAAATACAAGAGTTTCCTTACAACAGATCTGCAGTGTTTAATTCTGCAAGTACCTGTTAATTTCAATTGGTTTCCAATGGTGTACAAGTAGGGGTTTGGTCTATATATTAAACTATTATACAATAAGAGATTAAAGTTGTACAATGAATAATTGCAGAGTATTCCTAAGTGACATGACCTTCTTTAAGCTTTGAAATATTTAACTTTGTTTGTTCCCTAGATAAATCACTTCAGGTTAATTTATTTAAATGTAGAAATCATGAAATTTAGAATCTGTTTAGTGAGGAATTTTCTTTTTATCATACAAATCTATGCTTACAATAGGCTCATGGGCTACAAATTTGGAATTTATATATTTGATGAGCACATGACATGCTTTTGCAACAAGCTTCTAAAATATGTTTCCAATAGATTGTAGATCATAGTCTTATTCCTTTGATCTGTAGATGCCTATATTCATACGAGTTACAACACCACAACTCCAAGTGCTCTAGGTTTTTTTACAACATCAAAAACTTGACATAAGATTTTAGTAATATGTTTTTTATTTTCTTGGGTTTTAGTTATCTATGTGTGTTCAATGATGTGTCACATCTACCTTTTCTATAGTGCCTATTCTTTCAAAAGAGCTTCCTTTGTCATCAAATAACTTTACATCCTAGATCCCATGAACTTTAGCAACATGAATCCATAAAGCACTCATAACAAGCTCAACCAATTACTGTGTAGCATATGGTCTCATATTTGGTAATATGCATTGGTGCAATTTAATGTGATTTCATAACAAAACATTTGTAGGTGATTATTTTGGATATTTGAGCACAAGTAACCATTGTAGTTATATGGTGTGGAAATAGTCTTTGTTTTCAATGAAGGGAAAAGTTCTTGAGACAATTGTACCAGAAAAATACAAGAGTTTCCTTACAACAGATCTTCAGTGTTTAACTCTGCAAGAGTGAGGATTGCACATGGTATTGCCAAAGGTAAATATCTAAACCTTCTTTTCAAGGGATTCTTATTTTACTTTTTCTTTCTTTTGTCAATATAAATGCACTTTCAGCACTAACCAAAAAAGTTGGTTATTAATACCTTTTAGATACAAATATTGTGGGGTCAATTCAACTTGACTTCTACCTTAGAATGATATTACTATATTGGACTCTCTCTCAATTGGCTGGAAAAACTATCAGAAATGTATAAGTATGGGATAAAACATCAACACTCAAGTCATGCTCCTAGCTAGATAGATAATTCTTGTTTAGCATCTTTTCTTTTTTGGATGAATCCATCAATATTACTTAAATAACAAAAGGTTTAAATCAATTTCAATGCCTCTTGGAGAAGCACACATGTTAGTTGTGCCAACCCTATGCTAGCATCTTAGTTCAAGGATGACTAGAATTGGCCTCCTGTAATGTTGTCCATTAAACATGGAACAAAGAAAAAACAGTAAAACTTAACATACATATTTTCAGTTATTTTTGTTGTGAATTCTTCTTGATCTTGTATGAAGTAGATGCCATATTTATAGAAGTATTTTATTTTGTTATTAGGGTCTAAATCCACTGATGTTCATATTTTCTCTAATAGGGAATATAACTTATGTGGGAAGGTATAAAGCTATATTTGATGTTTTCTTTTATGCCCTGTGTTTTCAAGAGCTATTTTTGATAGCTGAGAATGTTAACATAACACATGTTTTGTTTTCTTGTTATGGTGTTATGTGCAATATACTTGTAAGGACTCTAGAGTCAGAACTATTAAATCCAAATATGTCATGGCTTGTGGATACTGTAGTATGTGTACTATTGGATTTCTTTGTATCCTTTATCATAGTTCATAATTATATTTTTCCTTTATTGATTCATACTCAACTTGCATTTGTGAATAACAACTTATTTTATTTAAGCTTGACATAAGGTTATAAGTGCTTATGAATAAAGAAATGTGATGCTTAACCAAATTCCATAGATTATGGCCCAGTTCACTTTTTACAAGCTGAGAGCAATGAATAATTATGAAGACAGAGATGTACTGCCTTAAATGTTTAATGGCTATTCTCATTGCATTCAATAGTGGAAATAGTGTATGGTTTAAGACAATGAGGTGTTGATTAGAACACAAGGCATCACCAAATGTTTTAAAAATTATATCTATTGGATAACATAGTGAATTTGAGCAACTTAGTTTGCTCTAGATTCTGAAAGCAATTATAGTAGCAAACAACTTAAGAGACCACAACATTGTATTATGACTTAAACAAATGTTTTCCTTCACGTGGACTTGACAACATATGTAAAGAAGCAAGACTTTGTTTTTGATGCAATCCTAGATGAGCATGCTACAAATGATGATGTGACCTAATGCACTCATGCCATTGTTCTCATTTGGAGTAAACCATTATATCATGCTTATAAGTATCCTTGATTAGGTCTATCAATAGATTGCCTAACACATTATTCTAAGAATTTGTTTATAATATTACATGTTACCATCTGACAAATTTCAAGATTACTATTAGGTTTTTATAATATCAACATTGTTGCTAAAACATAGCAAACACAACAAATCAAAATAGGACTATTCTTACACTTTTTGGCAGGAACAATAGAAATCAAGAACTATATAATGAGTAAATTGGATTTTACTTTCTATATGATTTAATGTTGATTGATGAAATTGTGTTTTGACATCTTATCTTAAAGAAGGAAGATTTAAAATTTAGAGGTTAAATATTTATTTAATAAGTAAAATTTTTAAGCTATTATTTTTACATCATAAGTTATTGTGGGATCACCCACTTCCTCTATTATTTAATCTTTAAACTTGATACTCTATTTCATAAGTAAAAGCGTAAAATTAAATGCAAATTTATTTGAAAACCCCCTCTTAAGTAATTGTTATTGTTTAATACTAGCTACAAATAATATTTTCCTTGAATGTATGTAATACATAGCATTCAATCTACCCATAACTTAATTCATTAGCAAGGGAACGCATGGTTGTCCTTACCAATAAATTGTAACCAGTACTCTTCCCATTTCGCCTTAGTTTTTATTCATTAACATACTTCTTCTTCTAATTATTAATCAAATAGCTCAACCCACTTTGTAAAATAAGTTAAATTTACAAGTTTCTAGAACCACCATACCATTTGGTACTTGATATTTTTCTATAGATTTAAGATTGTCTTATATTTCCCCATGCTTGAGAAAGAAGGCTTATAATAGCTCAAACACATGTTTGCAATAGATTTTGATGCCACCAAAGAAAATAAGATCTTAAATTCACTAAGTCAATGAATTCTACACTTTTCTATCTATGTTATGATGTCTCCATTATAATTGGTACAAATATTGGCCAAGTACTTGGCTACTTGGTTACCTTCTAAAAAGTAACGCACACAAAAAATCCCAACAAAGGAAAATTTCCTCGACAAGGCCTCTTCAACTAGATTATTTAGTTGTTGATTCTCAAATCTTATTGTGATAATTAGATTAATGAAAAATTTATAATTATTGTCTAAAATAATTTTCTATTGTCACTTCTTAGAGCCAACTAAATTCTAGTGACTAACCTTGATGAGCACACGGTGATACTGAGAGGAGGGTGAATCAATATCTATAAATCTTTTACTTTTCAAAACTTAACCAATCAATAACTACACATATGCAAGATCTATAAATTAAGAACACAAAGGGAACACATGATTTATGTGGAAAGCCTTGCAAGAGGCTTCAACCTAATGGAACCTGCAAAATTTTTATGTTCCATCTCAAAATCTTGTCACATTTTGAATACTGGGTTGGTACCTAAAGGCTTAGGGTTCTACTTGTCATCATTGTTGAATGGTTTTTTTTGTTAGCTTGGAATCCTTCCTTAAGAAACCCTTAGCTCTAAATGCTTGCAACGTTCTATTTCGTTGTTGACTTCCTGTTGCTCCTTGCCAGTCACATTAAAACATCTCATGTCATTGACAATCGTGGGATAACTGGTCCCTCATGCCAAGGTCTCAGTTTCTTATTTTTTATAAGGTTGAGTAAAGAGCCTTTTTGGCCTTTACTTCCTTTGCATTTTATGACTTAGGAACTTTGGATTCCATTTTCTCGTGTTGCCTTAGAGAATCCCCTTCATTAGAGCAACTTATGGGCACACGCTTAAAAAATTTCACTTAAGTCCCCTCGGTCACCTCTCTTTATAGCTCATCACAAATTGCTTTTGGAGTGTATGTTTTGAATCAATGATAAGAGACGAGCGGTATTTTTTTAGCTTCACTCATCATGGATTTATTTGAGAGATCTTAATATGAAATAGCAATAAGTGATGTTCTTGCTTCTCCTTGTATTGTTGAAGATTCGCCTATCACTAATGGATTTTGAGCCTTGAATATTGTATTAGCGATTAGCGATGACCTCCGAGCCTATTGTTTTTCCTTCATCGCTCATCGTGGATGGTGATGTAATGGTAAGTTTCAAATAGCGATGAGCAATATGTGGTATCTCATGTGTTTTGCGCATCGCAGATGGGTTTTGAATGATAATTTTTGTATTAGTGATACACAATGCAAGTGTTCAATGTAGTCACTGGGATATCTCATCGCTAATTACTTGAAAACTATATGAGGAGAATTAGCGATAAGCGATGACCCTGGTACTTTTCTATTTTCTTTTATTGCTCATCACGGATTCATTGCAAAGCTTAAGTTTCAAAATAGCGATGAGCGATGGAGTTATCTATTCAAGTTTCTTTTGCTAATTTGAATAGATCTTATGTGTGATGTCTTTTGTATCATTGATTCTCATGCAAGTGCACTTGTCTTCATCTTGCCCCATCGCTATATCTCTCATCGCTGATGTGATCCAAGGTTTGAAGTATGAATTAGTGATGTGTAATGGGAAGGTGAATGTGATTAAGGATGGGTTATAGATCCAAGGGCTGAGATTTCATCACACATATGCTTGCATCATTGATAGAACTAGTGAAGGATGAGATGTATCAGCGACAGGTAATGGCTATTGATCGAAAAGGCAACGTGGTAGTATTCTAAGGACATCGTATAAAGAAAAGGAGAAAGTAGCAGGACGAGTGGAGAATTGTTGATGTGGTTTTAGAGAAAGATGATCCAACAAGTTGAATTTCATCACAACAATACTCTCATTGTTAATTGAACCCTAGAATTTGGGGCATGTCCATGATGATTGATGGAGTGTATAAGGGATTGTTCTCTTCAAAATTTCAATTTTGTGTACTTCACCAATATTAATGAAAGAGCATGGATTGAGTTGGTGATGCATGCTAATTATCAGATTGCATATGATTAATGAAGATTAAGGGAAAGTGTGGCAACATTTGAGGTGGCATCGTTGTTTTCTAGGAATAAGTTGCTAAAGGCCAAAAAATGACATGATCGCCATGGATGAAGTTTTAAATCCTCAAAGATTGATGGACTAGAATCAAAGCTAGGCTACTAAGTTATCAAATCGCTTGCACAAGGAGTTCTTACATCATTAATTGTCGCATGCTCCAAATTATCCATTTAATGCAAATTGCTTGTTGTTCATTTTCACCATTTTTAGTCTGCACAGAATGTGAGGTGTGGGTTATTGAAGAAGTGTGCGAGTGTTAATTTTCCCTGTGCTGAAAAGTGAACATTCTTGTCCTGGGTGAGTTAGTTTTCAATTGGGCTCTCTGCCATTCATGTTCTAGTTCACCTAGGAATTCCTTTGTTGGGATTGGCTGTGATTGTTAGGGTTTGTGGGTGTGCTTCCATGCAAATTTGATTTAGAGGCTTTTAAGTTGTCAATTTTTTCTCAATTTAGATTTGTTAGTTTTCACCCTTTGTTCTGTGAGATGGGAAAGTCTGGTGTGAAAATTCAGCCAGCTAGGAGGTCTATCTAGCTTAATGTGTTTTGAGTGTTATGAGGATATGTCTGTAGCTGAGCAAGAAGTCCCGATGACTTCTGAAGTTTCAAAGGGTGAGAGGAGGGCCTATGGTCATAAGAAGAAAATAATTGTCCAGAGTACTTACAACTTAAGGAACAAGACCATTTTAGAAGAATTGGTCAAGTTTAAGGGCAAGGAGCCAGCTAAGGCTGCAAAGAAGGCTATGAAAAGAGACAAGACTCATAAGGCCTGCCTTGGAAAACAAAATTCTCCCATTGTGCTCTTTGATAGTCCTTCAGATACTAGAGGTTACACTGACTTGGGATATGGCCAGTATCTTCACTCTTTGGTGCCATATGAAAGCTTTGATGAGGACGTGGTGATGGCTCCTCCAATTTCATCATGAACAAGGAGTGGTCGAGCATACTTTGATGCTGACGACTTGGAATAGAGTCTTCTCCTTGTTTTTGTTTTTGATGATACCATGGTCTTTGCATAGGAGGTGCTTTTTTCAATGTATCTGTGGTTTTGGTATTTTACTTTTCCATACTGATGTGGAAGTCCTTAGGCTAGTATGATATAGAATCTTTTGTTCGACGTGGACATGGTGGCAACAACTAATGGTACCCTGTGCATGAGTTTTGTCTTTTTCCTTCCCCTACTTTCAAATGATTACATAAAACCACTTGGGGAGTTTCTCAAAATTAATTGAAATTAGGTTTTGAAATGAAATGAAATGTGATTGTAACTCAATTGAATGCTCGTTGCTCCCCTATTTATAAAGGGTATTTCATGGTTGAAAGAGAGAGTTCAGAGTTCATAAATTTTTGAGTCTAAGAAAGGTCTAGGTAAAGGCTATGCTCAGAGAGCAGTATAATGTAAATAGATAAGTTGATGAATATATCAGAAGCAATTCTAGGGTATAAGTCATAATGTATGTTGATCTTAAAATGGTTTTACAAAGTAATATTAGTAATGAAAGAAAATACTAGTTCTAAAATATGTGATATCTTGTGTATTTTCCTTACAAATTATGAATGAAATTGTTAATTATAATTTCATTTGTCTTCTTTCATTTGAACTGAATGAATGGGTTTGATTATGATTCAATTCAATGAGTTGATTTAATGCTAAAATAAGGTCATTGGTTTGTGGGAAAAGGATATAGGATTTGGTAAGGAAGCAGTGTTTTAAAACACAATGAGTTGGATGCCACAAAGTAACATGCTAATAGTTCTTTGATTACTTATTTTAAATTGTAGTTGTATTACTAATTGATTGCAAAGTATGACTCCATTGTTCCCTTAGACTATGCACTAGTCTTTTTGTTAGCTTATCTTGTGATTGACTGAGCTAGTGTTGAACCTGGCCAGAGATTTGGAATGGGAATGAATTCATAAAATATTTTAAATTACACCATACCAACCTTCAGTAGTACCATATTCCTTGCAAATAAATAGAAATTTTGTAAGAGGTCTGCCAAGCCTTTGATGATATTTGTTTATTTGTGGTGCCTAGGGAATACATCTATGTATGGAAATTCTCTTGATCAAGTAGGGATATTATGAGCATAAATAGGATTACCCTCCTGGGTTTCATAGGGCTTGAAGAGAAGAAGTGGGATTTTTAATGCTTCACTTAGTTGTTGGCCAATCCTCACCCTTACTAATAATTGAGTTGGTAGATTCATAGGTAAGGGATGAGATTAAGTTTGGTTCAAGAAAAATAACCAACACAACTCTATTAATCCTTCAATAGTTGATTGTGTTCTCTTTAGCTCATAATCTAATTACAACTTATGATTCTTTGTGAATTAAGTCTTTCCTTTTCAAATTAGGTTCACGTGCACTATCTAATCTCAATTCACACACTATCCATCTTTCACAAATATGATCCAAATAATGCACACTTCTCTTTCATAAATCTGATCCAAACTTTGTCAATATCTTCCTTCAAACTTGGTCACTATGCATATAATGTTTTGTTTATAAATTTTTTCATATATGTTTCATTTTATCACACATACTTTCTTCTAGAATAGATCAGAATTTCTCTTCATTTTTCTACCTTTTATTTTTATATATATCTGCTCTTTTACTTAGAAATTATTCATTGAATTGCTTGCTTGTTTACTCAAACCATCATCTATTTATAACTCTTCATATGCCTCATTATCCAAGGGATGCAATCTTTCAAGAAGAGGTGACTATTCATAAAGGGGTCGACCTTTTTTAAAAACTAATTTATTTTGTTTTAAAACTCTTAATCATTGCCTTGTAATAATGAATCATTGCCTATTATATTTTCTCTCTATTAAAATGATGATCACTATATCTTGGGTGATTAAGGATATTTATGTGCTTTTGATTGTAGTTTTGTTAACTACTAACCTTTCTTCTTTCCATATTTAATCACTGCCCCTTTAGGAATATATAATCGTTGCTTTTTCTCCTTTTTTTGTCGTACTCTTATTTTTTATTATCTATTTTTTATCTTGCATAATTTTCTTTTGATTGTTATCCTTTATTAATTTGTCTTTGCTTACTTGATGCCTATTAACATATCTTTTTTTTATATTAATGATAATTGTTTTGATTATAGGGAAAAATAGGTTTTGATGGGACCCGAAACCCTTTACAACCGAGGATACAAAATGCTGCAAAGAAGGAATTTCAAAAGACCAACAGTAACAACCCAGCAGCCAAAAAACACAACCGGGCGGGTGTTATACTAAAAGTAAGACAAATAACAACCAACAACACCAACAACCATAAAACAAAAAAAAAAACCTAAAAGAAACCTACTCCTAGCAGGAAACAGAAAGCAAAAAAGAAAAAGACCAGACACTAATTCAAGCCACTCAAAGTGTTGGCGACCTCAATCTGTTGGCTCATATGCCTATTGACCATATCCATCAGCTCCTCTTCTCAACATCAAATGTTTTCTTCCAATCAGCCAACCCTCTACCAGTAGGACCTTTGTCATCATCCTTAGCAACTTTCTTACCCTTGCCTTTGGCCACATGCTCTTTCTCCATAAGCTCAAAGAAAACCTAATCCTCCCTGAGCTCGCTTATTTTCCTGAAAAGGACTTCCAAGGAGTTTGCACTGTTCTTCACAAAGATATGGCACACCTACATTAACTTCTTGATAACTATATTTATGCCTAAAACCTTGGCTTCCAGAGCCTCCAATCTTTCATCACACAGAGACTTAAAGTCATGATAGGAACCTTCAAGGTCCACCATTCTATCTATAAGAATTTTTGACACCAAACCCTTCAGAACATTCTTCATATTTTCCTTCAAACCTCTATTTTTTATATTAATCTTATTGAACTCCTGCATAGTCTATTTGGCTAATTTAAAGGTACCAATGGCCCCAAATCTATATCCATTAAATCAAACATGGAGATAGCATCATCATCAAGGTAAGAAAAGTCCTCAAAAAGAGGATTTACCTTCAAAGGCTCTTGTTTGGATTTTTTCTTTTCCAAATCCTCCTCATCCAGACCCCTAATTTCCTTATCCTGCTCCTCCTTCGGAAAATATTGCATAGGAGAATCCTCAATGGCCACTATCTTTTCACTAGAATCCTTATCCTCACCAACCAAATTTGGGTCCTTGGTCAGAACCTCAAAGGCCTTGTTCTTCAGGTTAGCAATACGTTTCAACAACCTCCTATTGTATCGCTCCTTCTATTCACACATTATACTATTGTTTTCTTTGGTATTGATTTGGTGATAAATCATATTAATCTTTTCCTTGTTAAACATAATTTAAAATAATCACTTCCCTTGTAAGCTATAATTTCTCTCATTGAATATAAATGACATTAATTCTCCTTTGAAATTGATCTCATTTGACATTAATGATAATGATGACAACTATTTTTTCTATCAATCTTTGCTCTATGAACTCTTTGACATCAACCACTAAATCACCGTTGTACCTTTGACATCAATGACAATATTTCCAACATTCTCTTCATTAATTTTTGGCTTCAATGACAATCTCTTCATTCTTATCTTGACATTCTTGTCCATACATCTTAGACCAAAATTTTTGATAATAGACTCTTTGACAACTTGTCTACCTTTGACATCAAAGACAACATTTCTAATAAACCTTTATCATTTTGCAACATTGTTTGAATTTGTTCTTTATATTGTTCTTTGAAAAGAGATTCAAACTAAATCAAAAGAGATTCAAACTAAATCACTCTCCTTATTTCATCATAAAGGATGTACTCCCACACTTGATAATCATGGGTTTCCTTTCAAGGTCCCATTTGTTAAGGTTTGACTTAATCATCTTAACCAAGTATTCAATTGACTCCTTTTCACCACCACTTGTACCTTGTAGTGAGTGTTTCTAGACATAAATTGGTCTTTGATTAGTAATATTATTTTTTACAATCCCTTTCACTAAATCCTCGCTCTTCCTATGGCATATGATTTCTTTGACTTATTAATAGATTTTCCCCTTCCTAAACTATATCACTTGGTAAAACTTAACATGATCTTTGTTTCAATTTTGGTAAGCTGATTCTTTAGCCAACTTGGGCTCTTCATGGATGCTAACTAAATTTTGGAGAAGATTGGGGGCCCTCCCTGTGAACATACAAGGAATTATCCTTGCAAAAAAACAAAAAACTACTATTGTGAATGATGAAATCTAACATTTCTTTTATTATAGGTTACATTTGGTACTACTCCCTTGGGCTCATGGTGATGTGGCTAGTGCATGATGAGTTGGAGGGGTGTGGGAAGAAGTTTGGATGGGAGTTAGGAATTTGGTACTACCCCCTTGGGCTCATGGCGATGTGGCATTGACATGATGAGGTGGAGGGGTGTGGGAGGATGTTTGGATGGTGGTCAAAAAATATTGCAAGGAGTAGATGGTCTTTTCAAAATATTCATGAATTGTCTTGTCAAAGTTACCAATTTCATAATCATGTTTATGAAAATGTGTGTAAGGCCAAAACTTTCTTCAATATTTTGGCTCTTAATGATCCGATTAATATCATGATGGATTTGGATTGTTTTTGAGGTACTTAAGAAATATTTTTTGGCCCCGTGGCCCTAATCTCTTTGGGAATGACCACTAGTATGTGCGAAAATTTGATTGCCTTAATTAGGCAATATTTTCTGTTATGGTATGGTGGTGCCGATAATTGGGGTGTTTTTTTCCTATTGGCATTTTGAATTACCTCTAGCTCTGCTATTCCAACTAAAAACATGATTTTGGAGAGAAAATGGGTGGCAACAGAGTCACGTTCTTACAAAGAGTTTCACAGGGACCCCCTTGTTTGATACATTTCCATTGAGGGAGGCATTATGCCTCTAATGGAATGCCTTCAGGGGCATGATGAGAGGCTCTTAGTGTAGTTCATGAGCTCATGGAACAAGAGGAGAGTCACAATTGGTGGCATATCCTTTGAAATTAATGAGGATGTTATAGTCAAGGCCATGAGCCTATCAAGCATGGGGTAGAAGCTTAAAAAGCACACTAAAGTGTAGGATCTAGAAATCCTCCATACTTTCTATTGGGGGAATGAGAAACCAACAAAGTTGCACCCGAGGTTCGAAAGGGAGTCTCTACCTAAGCCTTGGAACTAGGTATGTCTAGAGCCATTATGAAATTCATTACGTTGGAGGAAAAATTCAAAGTGTTTTATTTTTACCATCTTCCTTTGTTGAACCATCTTCAACACAAAATCCTTATAAGCTTTCCCTTGTTCCTACTTTCATCTCTAGAAAGTTATGTTAAGGAAACCTTTGAATTGGATGTTAGGAACCTAGACAAACTGCCACCTTTGCCCCTACACAAAGGCCTACTTTTTTGTCTATATCACTTTCATTTGGCCCTTTGTCCCCCTAAACCTATTTTAGCTATCAAAATTGAGGAACAGGAAGCCTTTGACCACTCCTTTGATAAACCATCCCTGATTGCTTCAGTTGGAACCAAAAGGAAGAATCCCCCTATGCCTTGTGAAACCCTTGATGAACCTAAACCTAAACCCCTGGCTAAGAAGAAAAAAGGGGGAGTGGGTCTAGCTTAGTCAAAAGTGACTATTGGACTTTGTGAATTGAAGAATACTCCCACTAAAAAGGATTGTAAACTGGTTGCCAAGAACAAACCTTAACCTAAAAAGAGAAAAAAAGGGCACCTTGTGCCATGTGGTGGAGCTAGACACGGACATTGAGGAGGGGGACTCTATTGATAGAGATTCCATGGGTACAATTTTGTTGCTACCAGTGTTGGACTTAGGAGTAGAGCCGACTAGCATCAGATGTTCTAATAGATTGGACAAGAACAAAAAGGAGGACCCTATTGATGAGATATCTGGCCATTTTGAGTAGAAGGGGGGTAAGGAGGAGAGAAAACATGATACTATTGAAGAAAATGAGGATTATGTTGAAGGGCCGAGCCATTTTCTAGAGCTAAACAAAATGTTCTGTGAAGATTCCACTCTAGAATCTTCTGATGCTTCAAGGAGCTTGACATGTAACTTGATGCTTTAAGGAGCTTGACAATTTGCGGTCTCGTGCAGAAAAGTTGGAAAGGAAATTCACTAGGCTCATGCAGTTCACAGTTTGGGTCATCTATAGGTCCATTGTTACTCTATCTGATGTGTTGCGTGAGGAGGTTGACAAAAAGAATGTTGATGAAGGACCTAGCAACAAATGGGTGGGTGATGAGATTTTGGATTTCCTTTTTTAGAAGTCAGAGGGCTTAACAAAATGATGGGTTGGGTGTGTGGGTTGGTTTTCTATTTGTTGTCAGTTTGTTGTTACTGTAAGTTTCTGGTTTTTATCTATTGTTTTTGCTACTGGACTATTTCATGATGGTTTTTGTTTTTTGATCATTGTTGGCCCTCTGGGCTCCTGGTGTAAAGGGTACTACACCCTGTAAATGCAACTTTATCAAAATCATGATCTTTGTTTAGATCCTTGGATTATTCCCCCATTCTTGGACCTTGTGGGCCTTTGGGTTTGGTTCCATATATTTGTTGTATTC
>VDFB02155052.1:0-39531 GCA_007258455.2 Sequoia sempervirens | reverse complement strand
ATCAGACCGGACTCAAAAATAAACTCAATAAAGTTTATTTAAAATTGAATACTTGTGCAATCTATTCAATATTAATTTCCACCATAAAGTAATTACATGCCTATTTGTTTTAAACATTCAAGCAATGATAACACTGCACATGACATTGGAATGCCGCTTGGTGAGGGTGGAGCAGAACGTACAGATGAAGGTCATGGTGTGCATCCCAATACTTTAGAGCATGTAGATTGTGATCAACATGTTGAGCATGATCAGGCTAGAGAAGATCAGGAATATGATGTGGCCCCATCAGGTAAAGAGGACCACTTTAAAGTTCTTTTAAACATATTTAATTGCAATTGGTGTATTAATTAATGTAACCTTTCGTGTTTCAACTTTAGAGCATGTAGACCGTGATCAACGTGTTGAGCATGATCAGGCTAGAGAAGATCAGGAACATGATGTGGCCCCATCCAGTAAAGAGGACCACCCTCATGTTCTCTTAAACATATTTAATTTCAATTGGTGTATTAATTAATATAACCTTTCGTGTTTCAACTTTTAGAGCATGTAGACCGTGATCAACGTGTTGAGCATGATCAGGCTAAAGATCAGAACATGATGCCCCATCCGTAAAGAGGACCACCCTCATGTTCTCTTAAACATATTTAATTTCAATTGGTGTATTAATTAATGTAACCTTTCGTGTTTCAACTGTAGATCAGGATTTCGAGGGTGTTCAACATGTTGAGCATGAGTCTATAACAAAAGTTCAGGAACATGATGTGGACCCATCAGGTAAAGAGAACCACTCTAATGTTCTTTTAATTAATCAAATACTTGTAACAATAATAATAAAACATATCAGTTTAACATTTCTTTCTTATTGCAGCAGATCCCCCTTGAAGCAGCATCCACGTCATGAGCAGATGACTACGCGTACATTAAGATCACAAGTAGAGGGTAGAACAACTAAAGGGGGGACATTTATTGATTTAGAAAATGATACTCCACTTCAACTTTATGTAGCTTTGAAAAATAAACAAAAAAAAAAGTGATTGTAATTATATCATGACAACCATATTTTTGATAATATGTAAAAACTGAAAGAATGAATATTATATGTTAATGAATGAATGTGAATATGTTATTAATGGATGAATGAATGAATGTTATATGTTAATGAATGAATGTGAATATGTTAATTAATGAATGTTATATGTTATTGATGAATCAATGATTAATGTTATATGATTGGGTATGGGGAATTGAGAGTGATATGACGGGGGGAGGGGCCAAATGAGCTTCCACCGTCACTTGGTTGGCCTTGTTAAGTAGAGAATATTAAACTATACTCAAAACAAAGAGAAGCTCAATAAGGTAATGCACTTTTCAATATAAGAAATGCATCATTTGAAGCATCAAACCAATATGCAGTCTGTATGTATGATTAGTCATCAGTCTCCACAATGGTACATTTCCATGATTTTTATTTTTATTTTAAAAATTTTGCTTCTTCGTCGCAATTTCGACGACACTAACCGACGAATCAACAGAAAGGCTCGACAAAGTTACTATAGTTGCGACGACAATTTTGTCCTAACTCCCTACCCATTTCGTCGCACTTTCGATGAACTTTTGGTGTTCTTCCGGTGCTACTCCTTGCTAATTTCGTCGCACTTTCGACGAACTTTTCACATTCTCCCCGCGCTACTCCTCGCTAATTTCGTCGTGCTTTCAACACACTTTCGACGTTCTTCTGACGCTACTCCTCGCTAATTTCGTCGCACTTTCGACGAGATTTTGGTGTTCTTCCGGCGCTACTGCTTGCTAATTTCGTCGCACTTTCGATGAACTCTTGGTGTTCTTTCGATGCTACTACCTGAGTATGTTGTCACAATTTTGACGAACGTCTTCTGTTGTTTCGACGCTACTGCTTGCCCATTTCGTCAAACCGGTGACGAACTTCTAGTGTAATTCATCGGTGGATAAACAAAATTTTCTTCCATATTCCGACGAAATCCCAAGGTATTTCACGATGCTGTCGACTGACGATTCTTCACCGTTATTTCGACATTTAATTTTTCATTGGCCTTGCGACGAAAAAAAAATGACGGAAATATTTTCGCCATTGCGTCGCTCTTCCGACAAATATTTTTCGAACAACCAACGAATGCCTGTCAGAAAATGGTGTCAAATCCAATAGTGTATGAGCACAAATTGACGGAGAACAAATGTTTACACTTGTGAAGTACTGGCCTTGGCAAAGAATGAGAATGTAGGCTAAATGTCTGACTAAAAAGAATGTTTGCACTTGAAAGTACTAGCCTTGTTAAAGAATGAGAATGCAGGCTAAATGTCTGAGTAAAAATTTTCCACTTACTTATGTAGTTATTTTTTATAGGACATGCTTTGAATGCGACATTCAATTTCATTCCTCGAAAAGATAGCCTTTAAACTTGCATGCTTTTGGAAATTTCTTAAAAGACAACTCAAGTTTAATTCGTACATAGCATTCAATGAAATGTTAGATGACAATGCCTTTGAAAGGCAAGATAAGTCCATAATGTCGTGTGGTCACTTAAACTTTGAACCTTAGAACCAAAGTCTGAAGTTTCAAAGTTTTTGAAACCTCTAACCCACCGACTAAATCCACACACCATAACTCAAAGGTTATGTATGCATGAACTTAAGTTCCTCAAAAAAGTTAACCAAGTTGGGGAATTAGGTAGTTATGAAAATTTAGAGCTCTGCGACATGGTTATAAAACTCGAAGGACTAGCAACTAATCTTGCTTTGCTCCCTTATTTTGAGTCTATCGCCTCTCTAGCAGCTAGCTATAACATTTTACATGAATTATTAATGAAATCTGATCAATGATCTTTCATTAATCTTCTTTGTCATTATGCATTGATGTATGTTTTAATTTTGGCTCTAGTTTAATGAACCAATTAAAGTACCTTGATTAAAACATGGATTCATATAAATGTTTAGTGGATTTGATAAGTAGTCATGGAGATTGAGTATTGATGTGTGAATTGTAATGCAATTTCACTAAGATTATGGATGCCTTGAATTAAAATCACCTTATAGTTCATATTTTATTTGTGTTAAAAGTAAAACTTGAACATGTACTCAGCGATTCATCGCTCAACTCAATGCTTAATAACATATTAACAATAGTATTAGTAGCATATACAACAATGAACATGAACAATCATTTAAAGTGTATCTAGTAGTTGAAACCACTACTATATTTTTTATTCAAATGATAAAATAAATAATACAGATATTTTAACATCAACACATTACTGAAGTCTGAGTTGGAACAAAGAAAACTCTACATAGAGCTGAGTTGGAACTTGGAAACTCATATTATTAAAAATAAAAAATCAAATCACTGCAACACCTTTTCTAGCAACTTCCACTATTCAAGTGGTGGAATTGTCATTTGTTCTAATTGATGTTGTTTGACTTGAAGATTTTTTAACAATTCATGATTCAAATTGGAACTTGTCTTGGATTCTTCAGTCAATTTTGCATCCAAGGTTAGCAATTGTTTGATGGAATCCAAGTAGTTCACCACATCTGGGTTTTGAGGAAACTGGCCCAAATCAATCTTCATTGCATGCTCCATCTTCTTTTTGAAATCATTCTTTCCAATGAATCACTCATTTGTGTCAAAAGCCTCTGGCAAACCAAGCTCTGTGAAGTTCCTTACCTTTTCGTCCACCTTCTTCATCTTGTTTGTAGCCAAATGCAAATATTCCTTTGTTTCATGCATTCTCAAACACTTTTCAATGATAGATGACAACGTCATTGATGTAGCAAGCTGATTAGTAATCCATTTTTATTTCAAAACATTGTCACTAGCTTTGTAGACTATTTGTTGAATTTCATTTGTAGATTTCTCTAATGCCAACACATTTTTCTTGTCCACTATATATTTGTTTAGCTTCTTATGATGTTGTCTGATAGGATCAATCAATTGAAACATGTCACACAAATGATCAATCCTCTACATTATTTCATCCCAGATCTTTTGTTTCATATGGCTCATTGTCTCTCTACAAAATGCAGATAACTTATTTTGACAAGGCTCTTTTTTATTTTTTGCTTCCATCAACTCTGCCTCCAATCTTTCATTTCTTTTTCTCTCCTCCAATTTTTATTCCCACTATTCATTTCCATTAGCAATGCTTAGTCTTAGTTTTTCTAAAGTGGATTTTTCCTTATCATATTTCTTGTTGCTCTCATCTAGCCTTTGCTTTAGTTCATTCACTGTAGTCTCATTCTGCTTATCCTCTTGGCTTGTTGATGCAGAGGCATATTTTTCTATTCTTTTTTCTAATTCTTTGCTCTTGTTATTTGTTGCTTTCCTCTATTCTTTCTCATTTGCTAGGTCTTCATGTTGCTAATGAATAGGAGTACTTGCAGTTGCTAATGATGTCGCATCCAGACTAATTGATAGTGGGGGGTTCCTGGAAATAACTCCTTTGTGGTGGATCCACTAGTAGTGTGACTTGGATCTGTCAAAATCCTTTGCCTCTTCTGTATGCCTTGATCACTTGGTGTTTCTATGATGTCTTGTATTGTTGTCCTCTTGTGTGTAATTTTTTGTTGTAGCACATGTTGACCACTACTAATACTACTACCCATACCATCGCCACCAGAGGCAATGCTAGTTGCACTAAGCTCTCCACCATGGACATGTCCAAGTTGTGATTGTGTTTGACCATGAGGATTTGAAGCTCTAACAAATTGACTTGTATGCCCTAGGTCTACTTTTTCATCTCCAAGCCCAAGGTCAAATTTATCAATTTCTTTTCTATGCTCTACATCTATTACCGTCCAAGGGCCTTGTCTTTGAGATCTTGAAGGACCACCTTCATAACCCATTTTTTCAACTATGGCTGCTCCAGTAGTATATGATTATTTTGTGGCCTCACTTAAACCAAGTTTGAAATTGATGGCTTTCTTCTTCCCTATCATCATTAGATTGATGATCACTTTCTTTATCTTCTTGTTCATTTGGATGCTCTATATTCCACAATTTGCTAAACTCACTATCTTCTTTATTGCATTCATACTCTGCAAGGGATCTTGGATCACCTAGCTCCTTCCTCATACACCAAAAGGAAGTAATTTTTTATCATGACCATTTTTTTTTCTGTAACTTCCTTCTCTAGAGAATTTGGCATTTTTACTCTACTAGATGGTTTAGCACTTTTTTGATAAAAATTGTTGTACCTCCTGATTGTCTTTCGATGCAATGCCATAATTTCTGCTAACAATTGTTCAAAAGAAATACCATTCTCAACAACACTTTTCTTCATTGCAATTTTGACCTCATCCCAAGAATCCTTGTTTCTCAAGTTTTCAAGCAAGGGTTTACTTTGATCTTGAATTCTACTTGCAACATTCTTATTGAGCACAATCATTGATTTAATGGTGTCACATGGATCATACTGCCAGTGACAGATAGCATCAAAATAAAAAAAAATCAAAAGATTATGTGCCACACTAAATTATTTTTCTCTCAAATGTGATCCCTCCACATGAAAAAGGTAAAGAAGGAAATAAGGTCTTCTTTTGGTGACAGGTAAAGTGTAGTTCATCAGTACTCTACATTTTCCTTACATATTCCAAAGCAAAAACCCTTTATGTCACATGTATTGGAAGTTTGTATGGTTGTACTCTGGATCCATAAAATCTCAGCACAGTATATTCTTCCATTAAGTACCAATCAGCCAATTGTATTTCTTTTCCTAGTTGAATACAGTTTCTACATGACATTAGCAATCTAGGCATTGGAGTATTTCTAATTGCTTGATGCAATGGAGCCAAAAAGTAATCTACAAAATGACTGTAGTTCCTTTGAGAATCATGCAACCTTATAACAGTGGTCCATTCATATACTGGAGCCATTTTCTTTTGCTTAGGATTACTATTACTATAGGGTTGAATCTGAAGCTTGTTGGTCTAAAACATTCCTCTAAATTTGAATAGAAAAAGATAGCACAAATAGGTTGTGAACCTAAATGTCTTGGTGGAACCTCCTTTAATCATTAAAAAAAAATTATCCATGGATTCTACAATGTGTTCAATAAAATTATATTTTACGTGTGGAACACCATAATGGATATTATACAACATTTCAAGGAGGCATGCACCCACTTCCAAACTGCTATCCAGTCCAAGGCAAAATGCTAGTATGGAAATATTATCCTGAACCCATGGTCTAAAAATATCAAAATCATAAGGAGGCTTATGATTACCTTTCAATTTGTTTCTATCCTAAACTATTCTATTTAAGAAATATTTTTTCTCCATTTCATCCATTGCTTCATAATCACTAGCAAGCTTTTCTAGGTCAATGTGGACATTTCCAAATTCTTCGATTGTAAACCCCAACACTTTTCCAAGTTCTTATGCATTAATGGATAACAATTCTTGTTTGTTATCTTTATTAAAAATTTCTCTTTTGTTATCATCATAATTTTGGGCATAAACCATGATAAGTTTTGGGCAAGGGAAAACCTCATGTAACATCATGCACCCTAATCCAGTTACCCATAGTGCACTAATACTATTAACTTGTATTTTATTTGAGGCCTTATTCTCAAATGAAAATATAAGTTCTAAGGTACACCTACCATAGGTTTAAGGATCATAAATGTCATGGTATTCATCAGTGAAACCTAGGGTTTTAAGAAATTTTGTATAATGTATTTTTTTATCTGACATTGCTCTAGTGGTACTGCTGGTAGACATGCTTATACAATGTGAAAATGTGAATTCCTTATTAGTCCTCCTTAATTTGTCTTAATTCTTAAGTCTCTTAACCCTAAACCCAAACTTCAAAGCTTGACAAAATAAGATTTTAAGAAACATCAAATGATGAAACATAGCCGTGGGAATTCTTTCACTTACCTGGATTTTGATTCTTGACAATCGTGGAAACTGGGTTACTAGAATGGATTTGATGGAATTGGAATTGTGGAACCTAAAATAGGGTGGTGAGTGGTGATGAGAAAACTGAAGACTAAAATCTCCCCTTATGCTAACCCTCTCACTTAAAAATAAAATCACTTCGCAGTATAAACTTAAAGTGTTTTTTTTCAAACATTAAAGTGAATGAAACCAAAACGTCTATGTGTTGCTTCAAGACTACATAGTACACAATTAGTACATGGTTGTCGCTGACAACATTTAAAATTAAAACAAGCCATTTAGTCCTACATCGACAAAAAATTCTAAACCGTTGATATTTGTAAATCTAACAGTTATAGGGTGATTCTAGAGGTTTAAGTTTGCAACCCTAGCACTCTGTGCATTTCATTTCGGAATGCAACTGCAACCATACATCAAATGTTCATCGAATGGTTGAGTAATTTATGATATAAATAATAAACATGTTTTAAAGTTTTTTTAACCATTAATGCACTTGGATTGACATGAAGGCCTTTATAAAATGAATTACAATGTCACATTAATAGCACAACCATTAATAGCACAGTAACACTTAACACTGCAAAGGACTTAATAAAAGGAATTACAATGTCACATTAATAGCACAACCATTAATAGCATAGTAACACTTAATGTTGCAAAGGCCTTAATAAAAGGAATTGCAATGTCACATTAATAGCACAACCATTTATTTTATTACAACTGAATTACAATGTCACATTATTACATAGTACAAATACAATTGTAAGGTCAAGCACCAAGCTTTTGTTGGACCACTGGTGAAAATGTTTGTTGGGTCAACCATGTGCTCTGAAAATAAATGCATGGGACTTCCGAGATCAGCCATGGTGTCTAAAAATAAATGCATGGGGAAAGGCAGGCCAATCAAACCAGGGAAATGGGAGTTGTGAAGATATAAAATGTACTTCTCCCCTTTGAAAATTAGAGTCATGCAAAAGATGAGGGGTTGTAAAACCGCTTCCATCTTCTACTTGCAGCTTCCATGCACTAGGAGAGCACTTATCTCCATCAGAGCTCCTCATCCTGGCTCAAAACTTGTCTGAGAAGTCAGGTGAACCAAATCAACTTCTTTCCAATTCCACCCATTCTGAACTTGAAGGAAATTGGTCTTTTACTTTATAACTACATAACTGCAGGCATGAGAATTTAGAGTATCCCCAATAATGCCACATCATCTTCTTCCTAAATCCTTATTAACCCTACAAAATAAAAACCCTTATGACAATTCGAACATTGCACTCACTAGTAAAGCCTTTAGCCTTCAACGAATGATTTCAATTGTTAGTTGTGCTCACTATCCTTATTTATGGGCCAACAGTGCTGCCAGTAGTACCACTACCAACCTAGTCCATGTGTACACCTCACACGTGTCATGTGTGAGGTTAGGTATAATCATGATTCATAATCACAATTTGCATAAACCAAAAACCCAGCTTAAATTTTAATCGATTTGTGTAACTTAAGCCTTACATTTATTTAAATGTTTAATTTGATTAACGTCTGGATTCTAACAGCCTCGCTACATGCAAAATCTACCTCAAGATGACAATCTATCAATTTTCAAAAGCTCCAGTGCCTCTCAAACGATATCAAATCACTACAAATCTTCTTTCACTAACCATTTAGTCCTGCATTTTCAGCAAATTCTAAACCGTTAATTATTGTAAATCTAATGGTTAAAGGGTAATTCTGGAGGTTTAAGTTTGCAAGACTGGTGCTCTGTGCATTTCATTCCAAAATAAAACTACAATCATATATTAAATGTTCATCAAATGGTTGAGTAATTTATGAATTGTGATATAAATAATAAACGTGTTTTAAAGTTGTTTTAAACTTTAATGCGCAAGGATTGACATCAAGGCCAAGGGACCAGTAACTTAACATTGCAAAGGACTTAATAAAATGAATAATGATATCGAGAACTAAGGGAGAAGGCCAACAACAAATTAGAAATCAATAGCATTTTGGTAAGCCCTAACAAGAGTGACAACTGACAACTTTTAGTGTTTATAATGTTTTTTTGTCAATTTGATGGCAACTTTCTTTTTTCATTTGTATTGCTTTATGTTTTACTTTTAAATTTTCATGCAATTATTTCATAAATAGATAATACTTAATTCTTAAAGGAAAAAAAAAATGATTTGAATAGATTCATAGACACTGAACTTAGAAAACAACTCTTTACTATAAATTTATAACAAAGATTAACACAACACAACCATTTATTTTATTACAACTGAATTACAATGTCACATTATTACATATCTTTTTAAAGATGAGTAGTTGTAAACTAGGCAAGCTCCTATTTTGTATAAATAACATAAGTCACTTTACATAGACACAATTTATTCCAAGTTGTTGCTCATGAAAATGGATTACAAATTGATTCAAATTTCCAAGGTTTTGCTTGTGACAACGTAATACAAATGTGACACTAAAAATAAATGCATGATTCCAAATTTCCAAAGCTTCTGCTAGTGAGAATGTAGTAAAAATGTGGCACTAAAAATAAATGCAAGGAACTCGCCTGGCCAACCATGTTGGGGAAATGGGAGTTGTGAAGATACAAAATGTGTTTATCCCCTTTGAGAACCAGAGTCATGTAGAAGATGAGGGGTAGTAAAATTTCTCCCATCTTCTACCCGCAACCTCCATGCATCAAGATAGCACTTATGTCCATCAGAGCTCCTCATCTTGGTTCAAAACCTGTTTGAGAAGTCATGTGAACCAAATCAACTTCTTTCCAATTCTACCCATTCTAAACTTGAAGGAAATTGGTCTTTTACTCTGTAACTACATAACTAGAGGCAGGAGAATTTAGAGTATCCCTAATAATGCCACAACATCTCCTTCCTGAATCCTTATTAACCCAAAAAAATGAAAACCCTTATGATACTATCCACTATCACTAGCCCTATTTATGGGCCACTAGTGCTGCTACCAGCCTGATTCGCGCAAACCAAAAAACCAACTTAGTTGATTCGTGTATCATAAGCCTTACATGTACAATTAAAATGTTTAATTTGATTGACGTCTAGATACATGCAAACTATACCTCAATCTGACAAGCTGTCAAAATAGCCAAACTCCAGTCACCACTACCAATGCCACTCAAATGATATGAAATCATTACAAATCTTGTTTCATTAAGCTATGAGTTGTCCAATCAATCACTTCGAATGTTCAAAAGATTGAAAATTGCAATTAAATGAAATGTAATACATCAAGGCATTGAAAAGAGAGAAATGAGCCTTGATCTCGCCATGTTTTTGCATCTAACGGTTCTAGTGTCATTCTGGAGGTTTCAATTCACAAGTCTACTGCTCCAGAGATTTACTTCCAGAATGCAACTACATCCATCCATCAAAAATTCATCGAATGGTCATGGTTATATTGATTTGCCTTTACATCCTTTGTGTAAAATGTTCTTAAGTTTTTAAGCCTTGGCCCTACGTTCTTCCTAGGTGGTCCCTCTTTTAAAACAAACTTTATGCGCGTGCATATTTCTGCCACTTAATTTCTTCTATCGCTCATTGCCAAAACCCATCAGGTTCATTACCATGATGATGAGCCTTGATCTCGCCATGTGTCCCCATCTAACGGTTCTAGTGTAATTTTGGAGGTTTCAATTCACAAATCTAGTGCTTGAGAGATATACTTCCAGAATGTAACTACAATTGTCCATCAAAAATTCATTGAACGGTTGTGGTCCATAATATCACGTGGTCACTGAAACTTGGAACCTTAGAACCAAATTTTGAAGTTTTGAATTTTTTGAAAACTTTGACCCACCGACTACAAAGATTACCAAGAAAGACATGCAACTAAGGTTAGGAAAAGCACAAAAACCTCGATTTTGGTGAATTAAGATAGGAAAGGTGGCAAGGACAGTGCATTTGTGAAGTGAAGATCATGAGAAGATTGGAGCAAGTGGACATGACTAGAGGATCGATGGGTAATTAAGATCGGTACGTGCAAAGTTTCAAAAATTATTACCCCTCGACCCTCGATTATCAAAGTTAATAATAGAGTTTGGAAAGTAGAAGAAGGCACATAGAAAGTCTGAAAGAGTGGTGGTGGTGGTGGTGTAGCTACAATAGTTTTCAAATGGAGGCCAACTTCACTCTATGTTCGAGGAGGCAATTAAACCCATTTTATGGTGAAGCTTTTGACCAAAGATTAATGGGGATGTTTTTTTTCACTGATGGGAGGTTGGTACAAAGTGTGAGGATGATTTTGTGGAAATACTTTGGAAATATGAGGCATAGATATAGGACTAACATGGATGTATACTCCTTGATTATAGCATTGGGTTTGGACTCAGGGGAATCGACAAGCACAGTGAGAGAAGTGATGGAGATGATTGTGCATATAGATTTCTTAGAAGGATTTTTTTTTTTTATTCAAGTGGTAAACGCTTTTGACTGGAGCTATGAACTAGAATATAACCATTCAACAATACCACCCTAATGGGGTTTGAACCTTGGTGGCAAGAACAACAATGCCACCTATAAACCATCACACCATGCCAATACGGGCATTTCTTGGAAGGATTATAATCAATACTTGAATGGGAAATTCTAGGTGAAGGTTTGGACATTTGAGAAGGCTTTGAAAATGTGGAACTGGAAGGGGAAGAAGGATGCATCCCTTTCGTGCGTTGGCTAGAGGATGAGATTAAAAATCAATGCAGGGAAGAAGCAAGGTTAGGCTAGCAAGCATTGAAGCTCTTTATAAAGCTTATGAAGGTGGAAGCAATTATAGCACAGGTGAAAGAAGAGGAAAAGTGCATGGAAGCATAGGAAAAATCAGAGGAAAGTGTATGAAAGAAAAAGGACAGAATGCAAGGAAGTGGAAGATGAAAGGGAAAGCAACAAGGAAAGTTGGTTATAAATTGGGTAGCACTAGTTGAATTTCTAGTTTTTGTAGGTTTTTGTAGAATAACACAAGACTAGTACTAAATTTTTGGCTTGTTGGGGGTTGAACCCTGTTACAATTGTATAGTGTGAATAGTAGGTACTAGGAAGGGTAAAAGAACAATTGAAAATCTTGTTGAAATATGTAAGGTAGATACAAATAGTTGTGGAACTAGTTTTAGTTGGGTAGGGTTACTTTTTCTATTATGAAGCACGTTAAGATGCTTTTTTGAAAAAAGTGTTATAGTTGTAGGTGATTTTTGGATGGTTGATGAAAACAATGAGGCAAATGATGTAATCTTTATTTTCATGCAATACAAAATCCTATTACCGACCAAAAAAAAAATCTAACAGTTCTAGTGTTATTCCAAAGTTTTCAATTCGCAAGTCTACTGCTTCAAAGATTTATTTCCAAAATGCAACTACAACCGTCCATCGACAATTCATCAAACAGTCATGGTTATATTGATTTGTACCGACACTTCGCTACTGCATTTTTTTATTAGTTTGATATTATGGTTAATTCACCAATGTTTTTTTCTTAATCATTTTAAAGTAGGTTTAATTCACCAATGAATTTTATTTTTTAGTTTGAAAAAAGGTTTTAATCACCAACAAAATTATTTTTTCTGGTTTGAAAAGAGGTTTAATTCGCCAATTGAAATATTTTAATTGTTTGAAAATAGATTTTAATCGCTAATGGAAAATTTTTTGTGGTTTTAAAAAAATTGCATTTCACCAGGATTTTCCATAGACTTCTAGTGATTAGAAAAGATTCACCAATGGACATTTTTTTTTCACGAAAAATGAAAAAAACCACCACTAGAATTAATATTTTTATCGGGAAGTATACAAGATTCACTAGGATTTTACACCTTCTCCAAGGGGGGGTTTCTTAAAGTTTTCCCTGGGGCGGTTGGGCTTCTATTTTCATGGAGGAGGAGGTCTCATGAGAAAAAATTGTGCTACAGGATTAATTGGAATCTTTTCCAGAAAAATACCAGCCCCTACCTTTTAGGATTCAAGATTTGAGTGGACGAAATTGAGGTGGGGCTAAAAATTGCTCCTACAACTTAGGAATTTTTATGCCACTTGTCAATTAATTAAATTTTAAATTCTTACCAAAAATAAAAAATGTGAGAAAATTATTTTTATTTATTATTTTTTATCAAATATTGTAGTTCATTCCTAAAAATTTGGAGCTTAAATGTTTAAATTGAATTGCATTATTAAACTCATGGGACCACCAGCTTTAAAATATTCCTAAAAATCTAGCAGCACTAATTGAATTTTTTTAGGAAGCCCCTCTCCATGAGACCTGATGGAACCCTAATTTTTTTTATGTTCTATTGCCTTCAAAGTGTGTTTAAATGCCTCGTTGATCTTGTTATGGTTCATTGGTTAGGTTTTTTGGTCTAGGGTTTAGGGTTTATCTTGCATTTATTCAAAGAAACCTAGCCTTTACTCTATTTCTTATAATTTTGAGTTGGATTGTTGCTATCGGTTCTAGGTCACATTATTTTAGACTTTTGTCGTATAGCTCATCCATTTTACTAGCCCCTTTACCTAGTCTCATCGGTCATTCTGTCATTGGGAAATATTATACATTAAAGTTTAAATGGGTTTAATATTTTGTCGTTGGTCTAAAGACTTGGCCATGGGTTTATGCCCCCCATCTCTTGTTGACCTAATCGGGTCCCCTTTTTAAGTTGCTAACATTTTGCATGTGTAGATTTTAGTTTTAATAAGGGTGGTTGGATTGTGTGATTACATCTTGACCATTCCCCACTCCCCCACTATATTTTAATATTCATTGAAAAATACCAGTGGGCTGGCGAGCAGGTGGCACATGTCCTTTTCTAGGGTGAGGCCCATTATTCTTTGAGGGTAGTGAACAACAGGTCTTAGTAGAATCAATGGTTATGATAAGATGTTGTGGGTTGATCCTGATTGTCCCCCACTAGCCCACGGGGGACCCACCAACATCTCTCATCTCTCAGAGGGGAAGCAGGGAGGTGCTACGTGGCGTAATCTAGGCCATCAAGAAACTATAATGGTTTATGAAACGTTTTGGAAATATTTCAACATAATGTTGAGGAATATTAACTCTTGAGCTACTAAAAGGTTATTTTGAGCACGTAGTAAATTGCAAGACAAGATGTTATAATCATGGCCATTTGTCAGATCTGAAGGATATGCACATAGATGGATGGCTTGAAAAGTAATAGGCATAAAAGTTGAAGGTGCTAGATTCAATCTAGGCCACTCCTTACCACCTCGTTACCATAATTTGTGCATTGGTTAATCTTAGTGGGAAAGCAAGGAAGTGACACGTAGCCATCTTTGAAGCTCATGGAGATGGTGGAGCTCGTACGGTGACATGGAAATAGATCCAGATGGCATAACTTGACTGGTTAGAAACAATGGTCATCTACAGTCAGATTTTCAAACTTGATTGACTCAATCTAGACCATTCATCAGGCCATTTCACTAAAAAATCAATGGTTGGAATTTGAATTTCAAGATTGAGGCTAAGTGAGTTGTTCAATAATGGCAGATAAGATGCCAAACTACCAAATTTTTCTGCTTTAATGCCACAAAAACTTGTTTTAAAGAATACTTGCAATTCATTAAAATATTCTATGTGACCAAGGATTTCTTTCTGCTCATTTCAAACTCGTTTGACATCCAGAAATTAGGTTTTTCAAAGCATTTGCAAATAGTAAGTAAAATTGATACCTTGTATTTCAATTGCTTTCAAATTTGCTAAAAATGCTCATTCTCTTATTCTTTCAATAGAAGTTCTAGTTTTCTTGCATTTATTTTAAGGTTTGACGTTCCAATTGAATGATAAATTTGTCAAGTCTTGTTTCTTTGCGCCAAATCCATACCCTAGTAGTAAGCTTCTAGTTTTCTATGAGGTAAAACCCTAGTTTGTAAGAAACCCTATTTCCATGGCGCCACCACAAGCCCAAAATTTTAAATCCAAGAAGAAGAAAAGACCCCTTCCCTAGGACCTTGCTGACCAATTAAAACCCTCTACATCTGATAAGCCCAAGGGTTGACTGTTGTTCCAAGGCCCTCAAATTGTAGATGGTCTCATCAACAAAAAATGCAATATCAAAGATGCCACATTACCCTATATTGGATGGGCACAATTCAACTATTGGTTTGGAAATAGAAATTGTGGTATCCATTGGTAACCCTTGGAGATTAAAAATGGGTAAATTGGTTGTGTCGAATGTATACATGGATGTTGAACTTCTAAGATCAATAGAAACTAATTACGATCCAATCTCTAGGGTCGTAAGGACACATGATGGTATTGAGATGGTTAAGGTCACCAAGGAAGAGATAGCTGAAGTCTTCAAACTAATTCAATGGAGTGAATACATGGTCAAGATTGATGAGAAGGAATTGAGAGAAAAATATGAGAAAATAAGGTATACTTTCAAGGTCTCAGTATTGCAACACTTTTTGGAATTTGTGAAGGGACAAGGGAAAATCATCTTGGGCCCATCTAATAAGGAGCCTTTCCATATAGATTACTTTGTGACATATTTCCAAAGGACATTCTATTCCTTATGCCAAATCTTAGGGTTTAACCCAACTACAAGCATGCCCATGGTAAAGATGTATATGGCTGCCCCGATTTGACATCCCACTTGCAACACACTTTATGACTTTGGATTATACTTGGCTGATAAGATACTTGAGGGCTTGGTTGCATTGAAGGTTGGCAAGGATGGGGTAAGATTCTAGTGGTACTCCTTGTTCATGTATATGTTTCTCTACAAGGTAGATGGATTATTTGGAAATGACATGATATTGGTTAGAACAGAGAGTGATTGGATTTACATGTCCAATGTTGGACCAAACTCAATAAAAATGTTCACAAGTCCAGTTTTGTGGTGTTTGAAAATATTTTTGCTTCCAAACTAAGGAGAGTCCTGATTATGAATATGTCATGAATCCCTACAATATTACATGATTTATTGAGGCCTAAATTTAGGCGACCTAGTTTGAATATTGAGCATAATTGGGGAGATGTGATCACATACCCCAGCTACAGAATTCTTAGAGTCTATGGCACAAGTGTGTCACCTCATATGCTTCTGAGAGATGTGCCACTAAGAGTTAGTTTTCTTGAAGTGATGTGGTAACTAGGAGATGTTGAGGACAATCACTTGCAAAATTAGAGGAAGGGAACCCTTTTCCCTACTTACACCATCTATTATAACTTTTTTATGAAGGAGGGAGGATGGAGAAACATTTTTGATGTGCTAAAACCATTTGGGATGAAGAGGGTAAGAGCAAGAAATAATGATCCAGAAGGTTTCATGGTAGGGTTAAAGGCCAAAATCTGAAGATCTAGGTTCATCCATAACCTCTAATTCCATGAGGATGTAATCAAGAATATATTTAATTTTCAAAAACAAGATGAGAGGAAGATGAAGTGGGTTGAATTCAACAAATTGGAGAAGGAAATGCAAGAAAATGATCCATAATTTTTAGCTCTTAGGAATATCAATGATGGAAGTCAAAGAGTTGAGTATGCATTTCAAAATTTTGAATAGGTAGTTGGGAGCTTGAAAGAGGAAAAGTTAATTCAAGAAAAGGGTAAATTTGTGGTAGGACAAGAACAAGGCAAGGGAAATTCCTTTGTGATGGAAGGAAGACCTACCTACCAACCCCCTAAAAGAGTACTAGTATTTACAAGGAGGAAGGATAAGGAAAAGGAAAAGAAAATAGTAACCACCTCTTCTCAACAAGAGGAGTCAAGAATTCCTTCGCTTGCACATGAAATGCCCCCTAAGGTATACTATTCCTAAAATAATTGAATTAGATTCACCACCAAGGGAATCATCACCACCAAGACAACCACCTCTAAAGAAACAAAAGATAGAATCAAGCAGTTTGGTGGATTATCCAGAGGATTCTAAGGATGAGATTCTTGTTATTGAGGAAGAAATTTAACAAGGCATTCCTTCTCCCCCTAGGGAGATAGTACCACAAGAAATGGGCCTCAAACTAAGCAAGGTGGATCTCACTGGTATGAATAATACTGATGATGTGAGAGAAGAGGCATGCAACAAATTTATGGATGATGATTCATTTGTCAAGACATCTGCTTTCTTGGAATTTGCATGGAGAGAAAAAAAGGATGAATATGTTAATAATATTGCTAAGAAGGGAAGCCTAAATCTTAAATTTCCTAATAAGGTTATTGAGGCTCAAGTTAAGGAAAGAAATGAAGGAAAGTTTTCAAAACATCACAACAAAGGAAGGTAGAGAGTTGGTAAGAAATAGTGGTCTCCTCTTGCTACCAAAGTGGGATCTTGCCTCTGCCATAGCTTTTGATATAGTGAGGAAATGTGACAAGTCTCTCTACTCCATAGACGAAGAGGAAAAAATTGCTTTGTAGGGGTCTACTTTTAGTGAGCAGTGGGATACACTGGCAATTTGGGCCCTAGCCCCAAACACAAAGAAACCTCCAAATGTAGAACCATCTGCATATTACAGGGGAGGGCTAATCATTAAGAGGGTGTTAGACACACCCCTGCAATTGAAGCAACCACAATGTCTGTGAATGTTACCCAATTTACAAAGGCAATAGTAGAGTCTATAACTATAGAGAAAGAAAAGTTTAGGAAAATGTATAATGAATTGTTGGTTGAATACAAAAAAGGTCAACAAAATATTTTAGAGTTGTAAACAGAAATGGCACTGTTGAGGGAAAAAAATGAAAAAAAATGTGCCCATGCAAACTTTCTCTTCCTCCTTCACCTCAAGAGAAAGTACCATCTACCCCTATGCTTCCACCAGAAATTTCAATGGCAATTGTGCCATACAATATGAGAAATGTTCCTATATCAGTTGAAGGACCAAGTACTTTAGGTACACATTAGACTAAGGAGGTTAGCAGGGAAGACTTGGTTGAGAAGTTGAAGATATATGAAGAAAGGTGCAAAAAATGGGGTAGATTGATTCTTACCAACAATCTAAAGATTGTAACAATGATGTTGGAACACCTCAATAAAGGAATTAATAAAATATTGATTAGCATCCATGCTAGTTACTCCTCCATGTTTGATGTAGTAAGAAATTTTGATAGGGACAAGTGGCTATCCCTTTCATGGAGAAATGGACTCCAAGATACCAGGATCTTAGGCTCGTGGTCATTGGATCTAAGCATGATGTCAATAAGCTAGACAACATTCAACCTACCCTTAAACTTGTAAGTGGGATCCAAGAATTCCAAGGAAAAATTGAGCCATTGGAGGAAAAAATAAGAGAATTAGTTAGGAAGTTTGATGAATTGAAATTGGTCTTCTCCCCGACATCTTAAATGAAGATGGTGAGATCAAGTCCCTGCATGATTGGAAAGATTAAGCAAATGTCGAGATAATTGCATCTCAAGCAACCCTAATATGTGAAGGGGTTGACATGCAATTGTTGAGTAGCATGGATATGCTTACCCAAGTAGGGACTACCCTTGAATAATTTGACAAGGAATCCAACCAGGTAGTGACTAGGTATGCACCATACAAGGAAAAATATGACAAGGTTATTGAATTCAATTGGCCTTTTGAGGAGGAGTTTCAGCTTTGGAAAGAAAAATATCTTGATGTCTTGGATGATTAGGCTACTGTTGTGGTGGGGTGGTGATTGCAATTTTGGTTATAGTTATGCACAATGAGAACTGCAGTAAGGAGAATACAATACATGGTCTAGAACTAATAAAGATTATGCCTTAGATACAACAATGTAAAAATATTGTATTCTCTCTAGTTTGAAATTGATGACAATGATTGCAGACGTGGAGGTACTTTGGCCTTTTCCTCTTTCTACATTTTATTTTTTTCTTATTTGAGGCTTGGTGTACGTGGAAGGAATTTTTGGAGCACGTGGATAAAGTGTTGCAATGACTAAATGGATGAATAAAAACTACAGAGAACAGTCTAGAATTTTGTCTTAGGTTTTGAGTCTTTTGATATGCAATTGTAATTTTCAATAATAGTACTAGCATTTGAATATAGAAGATGGTGCAAATTCAAATCCATTTATCTCCTAGTGTATCCATTACATGAGTTATTAATAAAATGATCAAGGGTTATTCTGTTAATCTTCATTGTATTCCAATGATGTATGGATTCCATCTTTGTTTTAATTCAAAGAATTAATTAAATTGCTTAGGTGAAGCTATAGGTTCATGTAATTTGAGTATTTGGATTTGTATAAGAAGTTTTGTCTTAGTATACAATGGTATGATGTTGTAATGCAATATTGTAAAAGCTTTAAGATGTTATGTATTGAACTGTTATCCAATTATACTTGTGTTGAAATTGACTATGTTTCCTAGGTTAAGGCAGTGGTCTAGGTTTTGTATTTTTGATGCAGTTTCTTGGTCATTCAACAACAAAATAAATTCATAATCGAACCTTCTATTGAGTTGTAATTGTTAATATTTCATATCGAATTAATCATTCTCATGCTCTAAATGTTGAGTGTTGTGAAGGAGTAGCCATCCTTTTGAAATATTCCATTTATTGAGCACTTACATGAGAATTCATCTATTAGTTACAATGTATCTAGATATTAAGTGCATGAATCCATAGGTACATTGTGGGATCACCCTCCCAAGTTTAGTAGAGCCCGAAGTGTAGGAGGAAAGCATTGTTTCTTTCACTCATTCATTGGAAAATCCCTTTAGGGTGTTGAGAATTGGAAACATGGCAATTCCATAGGCTCCTTTGAAGATCAACTTGGTTCTTAAAAAACAACCAATAGGACCTTACCCTTAGAAAGCCCTAGGTTGCAAACCTAACAACCCTAATTTAAACAATTGAGGATTACCAAGAATTTTACGTCAGGTTTTTAGGATAATAGGGTTTTAGAAAGCCCTAGGTTGCAAACCTAACAACCCTAATTTAACCAGTTAAGGATTACCAATAATTTTATATTTCAAACTATAGTTGATATTTAGATTGTATTTGATATTTGATATTGTATTCCTTGAAATTATGCATCAAATTTGAATAAATTAACATATTATTAATAATCTCATATTTTAATTGTGTTAAACATGTACCTAGTGATTCATCACTCAACTCAATGCTTAATAACATATTAATAATAGTAGCATATACAACAATGAACATCAACAATCGTTTAATGTGTATCTAGTAGTTGAAACCAGGATTTTTCTTCAAATGATAAAATAAATAATACAAATAATCAAACATCAACACATTACTGAATTTGAGCTTTTTATTGATTTTCACTTGAAGGAATACATAGAGGCAATGCAAAATCTTCCTGAAAGACAAAACTATACAGAGCTGAGTTGGAACTTGGAAACTCCTATTATCAATATCAAATCATTGTATCACCTTTTCTTGCAACTTCCATTGTTTAGGTGGTGGAATTGTCATTTGTTCTAACTAATGTTGTTTGACTTGAAAATTTGTTAACAATTCATGATTGAAATTGGAACTTGACTTGAATGTTTCAGTCAAAATTGTATTCAAGGTTAGTAGTGGTTTGATGGAATCCGAATAGTTTGCCACACCTGGGTTCTAAGGAAACTGTGTCACAACCCCTATTTTCAATAAGTAATTTATAATTCAATAATACTATTTTAATGATCATTGACCAAACTTTGACTCATGTGTGTAGTAGGACTACGGGCGACTTGGGGTGAAAGGAAAACTGTACACACTTAGAAAATCATATAGTTGCATTTGCATAATTTAGTTATGATTGCATATTATTTTATTTAATAAGGAAGATTATTGTTATAGTTGCTAATTTAATTAAATTTTAGTTAATGTTAATTTCTCTTAGAAGAAATAAAAATAGTTTTAAATCATTTATTGATTTTATTTGAAAATTAGAATTAATATTTATTGTTTTAAAGATAATTGTGATGCAAAGTTAATAAATCATATTTGTTATTTAATATTAGTTTTAATTGCAATTAAATCGTATTTCATTATTATTACTGAGGATAAAGATGATGCATGAAAATAAATCTTATTTTATTTAACATTCGGTTATTGAAAAATTTGACGGAGAAATCTTTAAAAGGGGGGAAAACTATAATAGAAACACACAACTAGATTTTCTTGATCTTTCTTTTCTTTGCAAAAGAATAACTGAAAATGGGTGTCAGGGAGAGGGTTTCTGAAGCATAGTAAATTAAAAATGGTGGAAAGAAGGGGAGAAAAACAATATAGGAAAAAAATAAGAAGAAGAGAAAAATCTATAGAAAGTGATTTCTATTAGATCAAGAACGGGAAAAGAGAGGAAACAAGAAGAAGAAACTCAAACGGAAAGTGATTTCCAGGTTTTCAAAACTTTTCCAGTGCATTTCAAATATAAAATGTGTAAATAGGTGATTTTCTGTGAAAAGATTTAACCCTCTGTTGAAAACCCTTTCGAATGTCAATTGCAAATTTAACTTAGTGTCTTAATGCTCTATTACTATATGTGATTCAACATTGTGGCTATACAAATTTGTATTTCTCACATTCTTTTTATATAAAACTATATATATTTATATAATTACATATATATAAATATATATAATAGTATATATGTATACGTTTATCGCTACTTAACTTAGTAATACTATACAAAAGTATGAATTTCATATTTAATGAATTATCGTACCATTGTAATCACTAAATAGAATAGAATATTATTATATAATATATATAATGTTGTGCTACATATATATATAATTATATAATACTATTATTTAAATATATTGAAATGGATAAATAGTATATTGAAATCGAAACCCCTCAATAGTGGTGGATCACTGGTCAGTTATAGATTAAGCTGAGGACCTAAAACCCTAATGTATAAAACTTGTGGACTTGCGATGATATAGATTTTAGTTGTCAGTAGAAGCAATAGCAGAATTGCAAAGTTAGAGGTGAGGCAACAATGGTGAAGTACAGAGTTAGATTGCTCTTGTTATTTCCATGCATTTTTTTTTCTCAAAGGGTTAGAGTTTCTTGTATGTTGTTTTTCCTCTTTCAATAAGATGAAATGAAAATATACCTGATTGCTTTAGCATATAATAATTCCCTTTTTCTCAAAATGTGCTTTATAGATTAGCCTATTTAGAGGAGTCTAGACTTGGGAATCTTGATAAGATATAGTTTCATTTTAAAGATTTTACTAATCTTAGTAAGGCCTGTCAAGGGTCCCATTTAGCTTGAACCATCAATTTTTTGGTGTTCTATGGACTTATGTTGCACTCTTAGGATCTTTCACCTAAAAGGAGAGAGATAGAACATTAAAATTCAGGTGGTTCACTCAAATAAAGGAATGCAAGATGGAATCATGACCAAATGGAATGATCTAAATGCAACTAAGCTATGAAATTGATTGATTATGAATGAAAAACTAATGAAACATGCAATGTTTGAAAACATAGTGAGGTATGCAAAAATGAACTTGTTGGTGTTATCCATTGAACCTAAGATATCTCTAAGGAATAGCCAGTTGCTATACTCAAGACTCTTGGAATGAATGGCCAACTAACAAGATCTAGTTGATGACTAAGATCTTCTACATTTTAGGCTCTGTGGGACCAAGGAGGGTATTCCTAGTGTGTTCATTTAAGATTTAGCTATGTTGAACACTTCATAACATAGATCACACTTGGATGAAGGATAATTATGCAACAATTACCTAGAAATTGGCTCGTCTCTAAGTAATTTGCTACCCATTCATCAAAATGAAAACATCCCTAATATGAATTGACATACATGTATATTTGAATCAATGAATTTTCAAATAAATTTAAACCCTGGCTATAGGTTGGTCATCGAATGATTATTTGATTAACCCCTTAGGTGAATCATTAAGGAAAATACCAGTGTC
Source organism: Sequoia sempervirens (assembly GCA_007258455.2). Classification (NCBI taxonomy): domain Eukaryota; kingdom Viridiplantae; phylum Streptophyta; class Pinopsida; order Cupressales; family Cupressaceae; genus Sequoia; species Sequoia sempervirens. The sequence goes on along the minus strand of VDFB02155052.1, from coordinate 16,744 downwards.
ATATTTATTGGGAAAAATGGAGTCACATATGCAAGAATCAATAAAATAGAAATGACTCAATAATAAAATAGACTACCCTCACAATACTTTGCATCATGGAGCTTGAGTTTTCTGATATATCAATACTTATCAAATCCTTTGCAGATAAAAGTAAATTCATGGCCCCATCTAAGTATTTAATTGATTACTTGAACCAACACAGAGACTAGAGACATGCATTTGAACAAATATTCAAAGTAGAATAAAATATCATTAATATTTCATTCAAAATTCACCCAGACTTGCAAGAGGAGAGAAATATATCATAATTATATATATTAACTTGCACTTTGAACCATTTCTGAGAAAAAATTCAAGGTAATTGCACATATTCATTCATAAAACTCAAAGTTGATAGACTACTCTATTCCTATCTACTAGTATACTTTCGACCAAAACCCTAGCCAAATTCTATCTTCTTCTATTTATCCCAAAATAAGCCTTGGTTTCCCTTTTATAACGCAAGGGAAGCAACAAGCTTAGGGCTCAATTGCAGTTTCAATATATATTTTTCATTTTATCAAAATTTCAATTGCATTTTTCTTTTCCATTCCAAAATCCATGGTAAAAATAACCGTCGACCGAGAGGAGAAATGCAAATTGCTGCCAAAGCTCTCCTTTTTCACCATTTGCATCATCACAAACTAGGTACCCAAAAATGCCATCCAAGCACATGACCAATGTTAAATATCAAAAAGTGCCACATACACTAAAACCAGGACCACCAGAGCACAATGCATCAACACAAAAAGTACCAACCCCACACACAACCAATGCTCAATTTCCTATCACCCCACCACCACCAACATTATGCCCACAATACACACAGTCATTTCTTGTCGTCGCCAAAGGAAGGGAGGACACCTTAGCTTCCTTCTTTTTTCTTTCTTTGTTCACCATGGTTTTAGTTTTCCCACTAGGGGTCTTAACTACTAGTGGCAAGACAAAGATCACCTCCTCGTCAAAGGGCAAGCCATCATTTAACATGGCTAAGTACTGACTGTAAGCAAAATCGCTCTCAGAGCCATTGTTAGAGGAACTGCTCGTGAGGTTGATAGGAGAACACTAGCATCCATAAGAGCCATGTCCATACCTTACATTCCACTTTGACCCCGTAAGAGATTGCACTAGACTGAGCTTTCCTTTGTCATTTGTTCCTTCTACAACATCATTCTAAAATTGCAACCTTCGAATGCATTTACTAGGCACTAGTCTATACTTTTCAGAAGAAGTGACTACTTTTGTGGTGGGAGCAACTTCCTGTGCATCTGACCCAAACTTTAGTGAACTCAAGTGAATAGATCTTCTCACTGGTTTTCTCATCCTCTCTTCTAGTAACTACTCACACTAGAATATACTTAATTGCTAAATGATAATGATGCAAATAGCAACTACCTTTGTTGTATTTTTCAGGTGAAGTAATGATTTCCACACTGGATATTTATTTCACATGTGTAACCTTAGCAGCCCGTTGGCAGGTGTACTAGCACTGTTCAATTCCCAATTGCATGGAGTCCATAGAGTATCCTTCATGATTACCAATATTTGCATCATCACATGAATTGATATCAACTCAATCACTCTGCAAGCTACCAACCATTAATGTAGGTTGGTTGCTTAGAATAAAAATGGATGTCACATGTTGTTTTTCCAACTTTAAATACTATCCTTCGATTCTCTACTTTGATGGATGATTGGATAGCTATCCTTCTTTTGAATTCCATTGATTTCCAGTGGTGCTTCGTTGAAACACTTACAACCAATCATTTTCATCCATGTCAGATGACACCATCACTATGTGTGGGATCCATGGTCTAAGAAAATGGAGGACAGGTGTCAAGATCTCCTTGATCTTGCTAGTTTTAACCATCCCTCATTTTAATTCAACGAGCTAGCAAGGAATGGTGAAGATCGTTCACTCACTTGATCTCATCCACTCGTTGAACATGTCATGTCACAGGATCAGTAGTGGGGAGTGGGACTCACACTCTGCACTGAACACACGTTAACTTCTCGCCAACCTCGTCGTATTTAACTTGTTGTCACTTAACTCCCGCGGGATGGCGGTGTACAGTTGAGATCTTCTCCCTGATTTTCAAATCTTACAACTTGCACATTGCGTAATATTAGCATTAAATGGACTGACTAATGACGATGGGACCCTACAAGGTTAATGACTTAACGCACAAGTCTCTGAATTAAAATTTAAAACCTGAACTTAGGAAAACTAAACATGGTGGGAAAATTTGATAACCGGTTCTTTGGGCTAATGGGGCCGGTAGATCAACGTGCTAGATGGCTTAAGAAATGGCATAAGGGGTCGATAATTGATCGAGCGGGTCAACCAAAATTTATAACATTTACATACTTTAAGATAAAACCCTACTCACCTATGAGGATAAGGGTTTATCAAAGGCTAACCAGACCCATGGAGATGAAAATCCATCAAGATTTTAGAAGCTCTAACAGTGGCTTATGCTTAGGGATGCATACCCCTGGCGGGTATGACAAGAAAAGAATCTCTGACTGAAGTAGGCCAAGGCAGAAGGCCAAAAGGGGGCTTACTGGGATAGGGAAAGCAGAAACAACAAAAAGTAAACACACCAAACCCTATGTACATAAATTTACAAAGAAACATTGTAATTCATTTCAAAAGCCTCATATGAACCATTGGCTTCAATCCTCAAACCGGAGGCCGGTGGTCCCCAAACCTTAGGGGAAAAGTTTTCCTCTATCAAACACCTTAGCTTGCTTCACTAGCAGTGGATTCTTATGAATATTTTGAAATTCCAAGTGTCTAACCTCATTGCAATTAGTATTCCCTTTAACACCTGAAATACCACTGCTACAGTCTCCCTTTCTCATCATGTATTCATCAAATTGTATTGAAAATATAAAACTTTCATATTCTACATCATGATGAGATGTGGTATCATACCCAAATTGTTCATTAAATTTAAAAACCTCATAAGCACTATGGCTTACATCCGGGAGTTCTTTCATAAGATTAGGCAAAGAGACAACAAAACCATACATTTCTTTCATATACTTCTTATCATCATTTTCTTTGGTGGGTGAAAGGAAATCCATAATCATATCCAAAAGATAAGAAGTATCTGCAAAGCACTTAACTGCAACCTCATACTCACCAAAAAAATCCCCTTTCACTAAAGCATTAATGTACTCAGCCTGATTAGTCCTCTGGTCATCAAAGAGAAAATTCTCCTCTTTGTCCCGCCCCTTCTTCCATTGTAGATTATAGGTTGGCAACAACTCAATCTTCTATTGATGAGCAAACCTCACCATATGTGTGCCACTAGATTTTTCTTTCGGTTGACAAAGTATGAAATTTGGACCAATATTTTTGAATGCATGATCACCTTGGTATCTACATACATCCTCTACAACACATGTGCTAGTAACATCTGATAAGTTCTCATTAGGGTTGTCTTCAAATAGAGGATTATTCCTACACCAATAGACATCTTCCCTTGTATCCTCAATGCTAGGTGTAGGTTCATCAAATAAAGAGTTTTTCCAAATCTTGGACATAATTGGATGTATCTCATCATCTTCATCATGAAAAATCCCTTGACCTGGATCTTCCAAGCCTTCAAAACCAGTATAGTCACTTGAGGAACAAAGAGAAGTAGATTCACCAACTTCTTCATCACTTATGCCCATAACTATTGATTCATGCTCTGAAAATTTTTCACATGAAGAGAATTGTTCACTTCCTAAAAAGTAGATCCCTTCAAATCTATTGACATACCCACTACTAGAAGCCATAGATTCAACCTCTAACTCATAAGAGGAATCGTATTCAACTGAAGATGGTGCAGACTAAACTTCACTTCTCTAACTCCTTGCTTGATCCTTATCAAAAGTATCCTCACTATCATATGACACAAGATCAATTTTAGCAAAATGTACTTTTGCAATTTCATGCATCTCCTATGTAAGCTCGTGGCTCAAGGCATCTAGAGGGGGAAAAAGAGAGATGATCTCCTTGACTTCACATTGTTTTCTTCATCCTCACCACTTTTGGGTGTATCTATCTTTAGAATATTTGTGAAATGACAACACTTAATAGCTAACTGACCTGATATTGATGTTCCCTATAGGTCTGACAATGTTAGTCTTTGTCTATCCTCATTGCGAAAATCACTATCCAAATGGTGGGATGCAAGGGGATACATATTACCATGCTTAACCTCTTCAACTATACTTATCCAATCCACCACTTGGTCAATGCTATGGGGCCTCATGTCTTCAGGCTACTGGCTTGATCCTAGTGTGTAGGCTTCACAAAATGGATTAATACACAACTCTTCACTTGGTCTAAATCCTGTGGGAATTTCCATTAAAGTATCCAAGAAACTTGAAAACAAGTCATATGCTGACTCATTTGTATGCCTCTTTATCTCATACAACTTTCCAATAGATAACATCAAGTTCATCCCTCCCCTACATGGCAGGGTAGAAGTTGATTCTTGCTCTACATTACTTGATGTAAGCACAATATCTAAAGAATCCTCATCTTGATGAACAGTTCTATTCTTTGATTGACCTAGTCAAATTGTCTGGACACTACTAGAACTAGCAGGATTGGTTACTGCAGATCTCTTCATAATTGAGCACTTCAAATTATTTTCAATATTCATAGCTTCCTGATAAGCTTGCCGCAATGTAGCTGGTTCTTTATCTCTCAATAGGAAACTCATCTTCTTGTCAAATGCTTCTAAATATACAACTAAGCACTATGCATCATTTGGTCTTATGTATTCAGGTATTTCCCTTATAACCTTGGAAAATCTAAGGTTGAATGTAGGGACCAATTCATCCTTACCTTTAGAGATCTCAATGAAATTTCTCCTTGCCACACTTGGGTTTACCCTACTACCAAATTGCTCAATGAAAGCATCCTTAAGTTCATTCCAACAGTGTATTGAGGCAGTAAGTAGAAAAGAGAACCAATCTCTTGCATCACCTTTTAATGATTGAACAAAGAGTTTCATCACCACATCTTCAAATTCAACCTCATGATTACCCATCATATCTACAAACTCTTGCAAATGTCCTTTTGATGATTCAGATTTTTCACTGCTAAACTTTGGTATCTTATCTGTGATCTTAGGTGGCATAAAATTCGGGTAGCCACAAATATTGTCAAAGTTGATAGATCTGTACCTATCAGTATAGAAGCCATCTTGATGGGCCCAAGGCTGATTGACGTGTGTATTTATGTCCATGTTTGTACCAGATGGAAAAATTTGACAACTCACCCCTAATTCTTAAAAAAGGAATTTAAAATATTTATACAATTTATTCAACACCACTTCAATTCCTTTTACAAGCATAATCTCAAGATCTTAGCACAAGTATTCAATACAAAGGTTGCCTAAGATCTACAATATGACATGCTTCTTGTAATCTATTACATAAATTTCATATGAAGCATGCTAATATTCTTGAATGTTCCTTGATCTAGTGCCGAATCACTCAACAGGGAACCAAATTTTTTCATAAGATGTTCAAATGTGTGAAGAATACCTAGAAACATTGTAGCTGCTGCAAATTATGTTGAAAATATTGTAGATCTGGAACTTTTCACCTCTTCAACAGGTTCTTCTTGATAGAGTTACCACCTCTCTTCTTAGAGGACTGAACTTCAAACAACATGAAGCTCTTTAACATGTAATTTTATTTCAGAGTTCCTTTCACTAGTAGAGCACCACGGATCTTAGAGTCTTTAGGTTCAATGCAACAAATCCTTTCTCCAGGCTTCAAATCCTTCAGTATTTGAACTCAATTTCAAAATGGATAACAATATGACTCAATGCAAATGATATGACTCTGTTTCTAGATTCTTCAACTTGAAATTTAGAATTATCCCTAGCAGAGTCACCATTTTGTTGGTATTTTCCATTGCACCTAAGATATCTCTAAGGAATAGGCAGTTCCTATACTCAAGACTCTTGGAATGAATGGCCAACTAACAAGATCTAGCTGATGACTAAGATCTTCTGCACTTTAGGCTTTGTGGGACCAAGGAGGGTTTTCCTAGTGTGTTCATTTAGGATTTAGCTATGTTGAAAACTTCATAACATAGATCAAACTTGGATGAAGGATAATTATGCAACAATTACCTAGAAATTGGCTCGTCTCTAAGTAATTTGCTACCCGTTCATCAAAATGAAAACATCCCTGATATAAATTGACATACATGAATATTTGAATCAATGAATTTTCAAATAAATTTAATCCCTAGCTACAGGTTGGTCATAGAATGATTATTTGATTAACCCCTTAGGTGAATCATTAAGGAACAAATCAGTGTCATATTTATTAGGAAAAATGGAGTCACATATGCAAGAATCAGTTAAATAGAAATGACTCACTAATAAAATAGACTACCCTCACAATACTTTGAATCATGGAGCTTGAGTTTTCTGATATATCAATACTTATCAAATCCTTTGCAGATAAAAGTAAATTCATGGCCCCATCTAAGTATTTAATTGATTACTTGAATCAACACAGAGACTAGAGACATGCATTTGAACAAATATTCAAAGTAGAATAAAATATCATTAATATTTGATTCAAAATCCACCCAGACTTGCAAGAGGAGAGAAATATATTAGAATTATATATATTAACTTGCACTTTGAACCATTTTTGAGAAACAATTTAAGGTAATTGCATATGTTCATTCATAAAACTCAAAGTTGGCAGACTACTCTATTCCTATCTACTAGTATACTTTTGACCAAAACCCTAGCCAGAGTCTATCTTCTTCTATCTATCCCAAAATGAGCCTTGGTTTCCCTTTTATAATTCAAGGGAAGCAACAAGCTTAGGGCTCAATTGCAGTTTCAATATATATTTTTCATTCAATCAAAATTTCAATTGCATTTTTCTTTTGCATTCCAATATCCACAACAAAAAATAACCGTCAACCGAGAGGAGAAATGCACATTGCCGCCAAAGCTCTCCTTTGTCTCCATCTGCATCATCACAAACCAGGTACCCAAAAATTCCACACAAGAACACGACCAACGTTAAAAAATAAAAAAGTGCCACATATGCCAAAACCAGGACCACCAGAGCACAATGCATCAACACAAAAAGTACCAACCCTGCACACAACCAATGCTCAATTTCCTATCACCCCACCACCACCAGCATTACGCCCATGAAACACACAACCGCTTCTTGTCATCACCAAAGGAAGGGAGGACACCTCAGCTTCCTTTTTTTTAATTTCTTCATTCACCATGGTCTCAATTTTCCCACTAGGGGTCTTAACCGCTAGTGGAAAGATAGATATCACCTCCTCATCATAGGGTAAGCCATCATTTAACAGGGCCAAGTACCGATCACAAGCAAAATCAGTCTCAGAGCCACTATCAGGGGAACTGCTCGTGAGGTTGATAGGAGAACATTAGCATCCATAGGAACCACATCCATACCCTACTTTCTACTCTGACCTTGTAAGAGATTCCATTGGACTAGGCTTTTCTTTATCATTTGTTCCTTCTGCAGCATCATTTTGAAATTGCAACCTTCAAATGCATTTACTAGGTGCTAGTCCAGACTTTTCAGAAGAAGTTCCTTCTTTCATGGTGGGAGCAACTTCTAGTGCTTCTGACCCAGACTTTAGTGAACTCAAGCAAACAAATCTTCTCACTGTTTTTCTCATCCTCTCTTATGGTAACTACTCACAATAGAAAATATTTAATTGTTAAATGCTAATGATGCAAATAGCAACTACCTTTGTTGTATTTATCAGGTGAAGCAATGACATCCACACTAGATGTTTATCGCACATGTGTAACCTTAGCAACCCGTTGGTAGGTGTACTAGCACCGTTCAATTCCCAATTGCATGGATTCCATAGAATATCCTTCATGATAACCAATATTTGCATCATCACACGAATTGAGATTGACTCAATCGCTCTGCAAGCTACTAGCCATTAATGTAGGTTGGTTTCTTAGAATAAAAATGGATGTCACATGATGTTTTTCCAACATTGAATGCTATCCTTTGATTCTATGGTTTGATGGATGATCAAACAACCAACCTTCGTTTACTTCCATTGATTTCCAGCGGTGCATCGCTGAAACACTTACAACCAATCATTTTCATCCATCCCCGCTGGTTTTAACCATTGCTCATTTTAATTCAATGAGCTAGCGAGGAATGGTGAAGATCATTCCACCCGCTTGATCTCATCCACTCGTTGAACATGTGGTGCCATGGGATCAGTAGTGGGGAGTGGGTCCCGCACTTTGCACTGAACACGCGTCAGCTTCTCACCGACCTTGCTGTATTTAACTTGTTGTCACTTAACTCATGTGGGATGGTGAGGTATGGTTGAGATCTTCTCCTTAATTTTCAAATCTTACAGCCTACACATCACATAATATTAGCATTAAATGGACCATCTAACAGTGATGGGACCCTCTGGGGTAATGACTTAATGCACAAGTCTCTAGATTAAAATTTAAAACCTGGCCTTAGGAAAACTAAACATGGTGGAAAATTTTGATAACTGGTTCTTCAAGCTAATGGAGCTGGTAGATCAACGTGCCAGATGGCTTAAGAAATGACTTAAGGGGCTGATGACCGGTCGAGCAGGTCAACCAAAATTTATAATGTTTACATACTTTAAGATAAAACCCTACTCACCTATGAGGACAAGGGTTTATCAAAGTCTAACCAAACCCATGGAGATGAAAATCCATTAGGATTTTAGAAGCTCTAACAGAACTAAAGACACAAACTAATGCAAACATAATTGAATGAATTTTTGTTGGAAACACAAGGGTAGGCAACTAAGAGGGGGGTGAATCAGTTGTCACCAAATTTCAAACTTATTAAACTTATTAATCCTTACTCTCAGATCTGATCAATATTAATGAAAGCATGGAACAACAACACATTAGAAACACACATAACACCAATATATTTTTATGTGGAAACCCTATTAGGAGAAAAACCACGATGGAGGTTAGTCCACAAGATTATACCCTATTAAAAGTATAAGAAGAATAAATGGCGAATGCACATGCATTCAGGAACATTTCCTAGAGCTCACTACTCAATTACAAAGGAAGACACATTGTCTTACAAAGAGATTCAGATTACAACCATCTGGATTTTGAACTGAGAAAATAGCATTTGCTAATGCCTGATTACAGTTCAAGTTAAGCACATGAACACTTCTTCATACTCTTCTTCACTCTTCTTCACACTTTGATTTTCCTTTGAATGATTAGGAAATTATTCACACATCTCATAGAGAAGCACACTCCAATTCAAATAAACAATCATTCTTATATATCCACAACAATAAACTAAATCACTACAAGTCGGCCACAAAGAAATAATAAAATGAATACAAACTGTCTTTCCAAAATAATAGATAATTTTTAATGCAAATCAACCAAGGTCGGCCACAACATAGTGGAGAACCAAATCAACATCTCCAACACAAAAACACTTCAATTAATTTCTCCTCAAAGATCCACAGCATGCTTCAACACCTTGTCGGCCAAGAACATGAAAAACATGAACACTCAAGAGAAAATATCCGACCATGATCACAACAATCAATGCAAATATGCAAAACAGATAGAGAACGATCTAGAAACATCCACAAGCATCATGAATCACTAGAGAGGCATCTACATCAACTAAACTAACTGGAATCACATAATCTTCATTCAGGAACACAAACTGAAGTAAAAAAAAACTGTCAAAATACAAATCTTCATAACTCGATCAAATCTTCACATAGATCTTTGAAACTCAATGGGGATAAACTAGATATACTCAAAAAGAAACCCTTTAGTCCACAACCTCTGATCAACAACATACATAACTCACCAACAGATAGAACATCACTTCACCACTAACAACCTACAACTCATTCCATTACAATTTTCTCAATATCCTTGACATATACAGCTTCAAAAGCACTAATGCTAATAGTGTTGACATCAATGAAAACCACATATTAGCAACACAACCACAACATCCAACAATATCCCTATTTGGCATTGATGGCAACACATGACGTGAAAAACACCATCAACACAACTAACTCCTGCTTAGGTTCTGACTCATTTTCACCTTAACTCTTCCACATGATCTTCTTCCCACAAGGCTCTTCACCATAGATAATCACCAGTCTTTCATATGAATCTTCTCCCCCTTTGACATCAATTTCAAATATCTCTAAGCTCTTAACCACATATCTGAACTTCTGAACCATCTGACTACTCCCCCTAAGTAGCAGCCACCACAACATCAATTTAAATCAAGATATGATTATGAAATGCACGGACTGATGCAAAGCAATGCATCCTTAGTTCTAATTAGGAGGGGTAATCACCCTAAATTCCCTCTAAGATACTCAAAATTATCCTTAGGCAATGGCTTTGTAAGATATCTGCAATCTGCTCCTTAGTAGGCACATACTCCAATCTAACTTCCTTGTCACTTACCTTTTCTCTCAAAAAGTGAAACTTGATAGATATATGCTTGGTTTTTGAATGCAGTACCAAATTCTTAGAAATGTTAATGGCACTTGAATTATCATAGAATATAGCAATAGGCTCATCATACATAACTCTGATATCCTTCAACATCTGCTTCATCCATAATACTTGAGTACAATTGTTAGCAACAACAATGTATTCGACCTCTGCAATAGATAAAGAAATGGCATTCTACTTTTTACTCAGCCATGAAATTAGCTTTTTACCCAAGAAAAATGCACCACCACTAGTAATTTTTTTATCATCCACATCTCCTACCCAATCAACATCAGTAAAGGAACTCAAAGTAAGATCATCATCTTTAGCATACCATAGACCAAAATCAACTATCCCTTTTAAGTATCTAAAAATTCTCTTCACAATAGTCACGTGAGATTCCTTAGGATTGGCTTGAAATCTTGCAACAATACATACAACATTCATGATATTGGGCCTATTTTGAGTCAAATAAAGCAATCCACCAATCATTGATCTGAATCTAGTTTGTTTTTCCTTCGAAGAATCATCATTTGTTGTCAACTTACATCCGGTCACCATAGGTGTATCGACTAGCTTTGAATCTTACATATCAAATTTCTTCTGCAATTCTTTCACATACTTGGACTGAGATATAAAGATCCCTTTATCTAATTGAGTAATTTGCAATCCCAAAAAGAATTTATTCTCTCCAATCATTGACATCTCAAACTCATTCTGCATCTCATTAGCAAATTTCATGCACAAACTATCATCTCCTCCAAAAATGATATCATCAACAAAAACTTCCACAATCAAATCTTTATCATCATTCTTGAAATACAAATCACTATCAGCAGTACCTTTGTTAAATCCAAGCTTCAACAAATATTTATCCAATCTGGCATACCAAGCTCTAGGGACTTGCTTAAGTCCATGCAATGCTTTCTTCAACTGAAAACCAATATCTCCCTGATCAGTCAATTGAAATCCATCAGGTTGCTCAATAAATACCTCTTCTTCCAATTCGCCATTTAGAAAAGCAAACTTGACATCCACCTGATAAACCTTGTAGTCTTTGTAAGCAGCATAAGCAAGAAATAGTCTCACAACTTCAATTCTAGCAACAGGGGCAAAAGTCTCTTCAAAATAAATTCCTTCCATTTGAGAATATCCCTTGCAAACCAGTCTTGCTTTGTTTCTAACCACTTCACCTTGCTCATTCAATTTTTTAATAAAGATCCATTTAGTTCCAATTACATTTTTATCCTTAGGTCTAGGAACAAGAATCCATGTATCATTTTTCTCAATTTGTTGTAGCTCTTGTTTCATTGCTTCAACCCAATGTTCATCTTTGCATGCTTCATTCACACTAGTAGGCTCAACCTTTGAAATCAAGCAATATTCTTCTACAATTATTCTCCTAGTCTGGACACCTTTATTCTGATCACCAATAATTTGATCTTCTAAATGATTCAATCTTGCATACCTCGGAGTCTTGGAATGTTCTTGAATTTTAGGCTCTTATGATCTCTTTTCTACTCTTTCACTAGTTTCTTCTTCCTCTTGATCTGCTTGATTCACAAGAATGATTTGCACTTGATTTGAAGTCTGAAATTTGTTTGTATATTGTCTTCTGATCATCATAATCATATCCATAGGTTTTGGATGGTCTAGCAATTTCTTCATCAACCTTAACATTTGCACTTTCAACAATTTTCTTCAATCTCTTATTGTAACATTAGTAGGCCTTGCTTTTAGTAGAATAACCCAAAAAGATTCCTTCATCGCTCCTAGCATCAAAATTTCCTATATCTTCATCTCTTCTGATATAACATCTACTCCCAAAGATTTTAAAGTATCTAGTAGTAGGCTTATGACCAATCCATAGCTCAAAAGGGGTCTTACCAGTATCACCTTTGATTTGTACCAGGTTGAGGATATACACAATAGTACTCATAGCTTCTCTCTAATAGATATGAGGAACATTTCCTTCCAACATCATAGTTCTAGCAACATCTTGAACTATTTTGTTCTTCCTTTCCACAACTCCATTTTGCTAAGGGGTCTACGATGCAGATAATTGACTCTTTATTCCATATTCTTCACAAAAAGAATTAAACTCATTAGAAGTGAATTCACCACCTCTATCTGATCTCATACATTTAATCTTTAGACCTATCTTTGTCTCAACCATAGCCTTAAAGATCTTGAACTTTTCCAAAGCTTCAAATTTCTCCCTTAAGAAAGTAGCCCACATCATTCTTGAATAGTCATCAATAAGCAACATGAAATACATGTAACCTTGTAAAATTTTGATTCTAGAGGGATCACACAAATTATTATGTACAAGCTCCAACAATTCATTTGAACAATGTTGTTTGTTCCAAAATGAAATTCTAGTTTGTTTTCCAAACTAACATTCCTTGCAAATGGCATTAGTAGGTTTTACCAACTTAGGTAGATCTCTCATAGCCTTAGTAGAACTTATCTTGACAATGTTATCAAAGTTAACATGACACATTCTTCTATGCCACAACTAACTTTCATCAACTTGAGCAATCAAACAACTTTTAATAGCAACATTCAGATGAAAGATATTACCTCTTGTTTTTGTACTTGATGCAATCACATTTCTAGAACATCCCAATATTATGCACTTTCCATTCTTGAATTGAAGATTGTAACCCTTACCAACCATCTTTCTTACATTCAAAATATTATGCTTTAGGCCTTTCACATATAGGACATCATCAATATTATTCTTACCATCAAGAGAAATGCATCATCTTCCATGGATCACACCAGCTTTGTTATCACCAAATCTCACAACACGACCATCATACTTTTCCAAGCTTACAAATTTACTTTAGTCTCCAGTCATATGATGTGAACATCCACTATCAATTACCCATTCATATTTTTCTTCAACTCGAGCAACTAGGGCTTTCTCCACATTTGTACAACTAGCATATTTAGTAGATATAGGATTATTTTCCTTGATATCAATAAACACCCATTCATCTTCTCCTTTATCAAATTCATCATCTATCACACCTTCATCAAAAACATAGTAACACTTCTTTTAAAATTTATGCTTGTTATGCCTTGGTTTAGAATCTCTTTTTGGACACCTTGATGCAAAATGACCCACCTAATTGCAAGAAAAACATTTAATATGCAATTTTCCACCTTTTCCTCTCGGTACTCTCTTGACAAAAAGTGCTTCCAGCTCTTCCATCTCTCATTCTTCTTCTTCAATCTTTCTGATTTCATCCTCATACTTAAATGTCTTTCTAGATGAACTCTCACTCAAATCATATCTTTGTCTATCTCTTCTGGAAGTAGTAGCCTTAAATGCAGATTCAACCTTAAGAAGGGCATCACCAAATTCACTCAACTCAAAAGCAGTCAACTTACCAACCAACATACCTCTAGTTACATTTGTTACAGTTCGGAGCTCTTCAATAGTTGTAGATTTGAATTTATAAGAAATAGGCAAGGATCTAAGCACTTTAGCAACAATATTTGATTCTTCCAACTTTCCACTAGCACATCTAATACCGCACACAAGTTCATTAACTCTTTGCATGAAAGTAGTAACATTTTCATTATCACCCATTCTAAACATTTCGTATTTCCCTTTCAAACTCTACAACATACCAATCTTCACATTAGCATCACCTTCATACAAAGTTTCCAACTTTGCCTAGATCTCATAAGTAGTCTTCAGATCCATAACATCAATCATCTCAGTATCAATCAAAGCACTCAACAATGCTACCTTAGCCCTAATATTATACTTAGCATCCATGATCTCAACAGAAGTAGTAGGACCATTATGTGGAATAACATACATACTACTTGTAATGCTCCAGTAGGGTTCACCAATGCATCTCAAATGGCACTCCATTCAAGTCTTCCACAAGGAATAATTTGTTCCATCAAATCTCAAACTATCCTATTTGTATGTCACCATCCTAGATCACCTCAAGTTGTTAAACTTCTTCCAAGGACCAAAGCTCTAATACCAATTGTTGGCAACACAAGGGTAGACAACTGAGAGGGGGGGTGAATCAGTTGTCACCGAATTTCAAACTTATTAAACTTATTAATCCTTATTCTAAAATCTGATCAATATAAATGAAAGCATGAAACAAAAACACATCAAAAACACACATAACACCAAGATTCTTTTACATGGAAACCCTGTTAGGGGAAAAACAAGGATGGAGGTTAGTCCACAAGATTATGCCTTGTTATAAGTATAAGGAGAATAAATGGGGAATGCACATGCATTCAGACACACTGCCTAGAGCTCACTACTCATACAAAGGAAGACAGACTATCTTATAGAGAGATTCAGATTACAACCATCCATTTTTTGAACTGAGAAAATAGCATTTGCTAATGCCTGATTACAGTTCCAGTTAAGCACCTGAACACTTCTTCATACTCTTCTTCACTCTTCTTCATACTCTACTCTGCCTTTCAATGATTAGGACATTATTCACACATCTCATATAGAATCACAGTCCAATTCGAATAAAAAATCACTCTTATATATCCGCAACAAGAAATTAAATCACTACAAGTCGGCCACAAAGAAATAATAAAATGAATACAAACTGTTGGCCCAAAACAATAGATAATTTTCAATGTGAATCAACCAAGTTCAACCACAACATAGTGAAGACCTAAATCAACATCTCCAACACAAAAACACTCAAGTAATTTCTCCTCAAAGATCCACAACATGCTTTAACACCCTGTCAGCCAAGAACATGGAAAACATGAACACTCAAGAGAAAATCTCAGATCGCGAGCACAACGATCAACGCGGACGTGAAACACGGATAGAGAATGATCTAGAAACATCCAAAAGCATCATGAATCACTAGAGAGGCATCCACAACAACTGAACTAACTAGAATCACATAATCTTTATTCAGGAACACAGACTAAAGTAACAAAAAAATTGTCAAAATACAAATCTGCATAACTCGATCAAATCTTCATGCGAATCTCTGAAACTCAACGTGGATAAACTAGATATACTCAACAAGAAACCCTTTAGTTGAACACCTCTGATCAACAATGTACAAAACTCACCGACAGACAAAACATCACTTCACCACTAACAACCTGCAACTCATTCCATTACAATTTTCTCAATATCCTCGACATATACAACTTCAAATGCACTAATGCTAATAGTGTTAACATCAATGACAACCACATATCAGAAACACAACCACAACATCCAACAAGTTTTTTAGAGTGCACCTGGGAGTTGATTACTGATCTTGGAAGGTTCTGGAAACTGGCAGAAATCACTGTAAACCACCAGTGGGACTCATTTTCCCCTGATAGTGAATCAATCCTCCTACTAGTAAAAACACCTGAATCTGTTTTCGGTTGTTGGGAACTAGATTCTGACAAAATCAAAATTTTCAGCCTTCAGGTGGGACTCATTCATCACTAATTGTGAACCAATCCTCCTCTAAAAATCTGCAAATTCAAAGGTCAATCCTATAGGTCCAGACCTGCACTTGTCTTCTTGTCAGGTTAACAGAGTCAAATATGTAGAAAATGGGTTGTAGGTTGTCTCCAAGCTTGAATTAGGATTGAGTTGACTTGAAACACTTTGTTGGCTTATTGACCACCTTTCAACACCTATTTTCTTGAAAAATCTACATACAAAAGTCTACAAACAAACATGCAAAAGGGGAAAAGTGGTTAAGGGTTAGAGTATAGGGATTTGCCTTGGTCAAATCTCACTTTGGTAATCAAACCATTAATAAAGAAATGAAATGAAATGGGAAAGGAATGATGAATAAACAACATGCAAGTGTCCTAAACTCACCACAACCTTGTTGAAGAAATCTGAAGATATGTCAATGGCTGCTCCAAGATACTTGATGATTGCTTGATTGAATGATGCTATGATTGAATGCAAGAATGCTAATTGGTGTTGAATGAGTGAATGCAATTGAATTAGTGAATGAATTAGGTGTAAAATGGGTAGAAAAACACTTATTTATACTCTTATGCCCTAATAACCCAATAATACCTCATCACAGGCCTATTGGATGTTGTGGTGTGTTGTTGATATGTGGTTGTCATTGATGTCAACACTATTAGAGTTGTTGCATTAGAAGTTGTATATGTCAAGGATA
>VDFB02155050.1:0-83965 GCA_007258455.2 Sequoia sempervirens | reverse complement strand
CCCCTCCTAACCCTAGTTTTCCCTAAAAGAGCAGTTTTTTCTTTTGGCCATAACGTGGGCATACGGTATCAAAATCGGGAAAACGAGATATCGCCAAAAAGCTGGTTCCGAGCACTTTCCAATAGTGCTATTTATTTTTCAGTATTTTACTGTTTATCTGTATTGTGCTGTTTGAAGTCAGATGTACTTTTTATGCTTTCGAGCTCATAACTTTTTGCCACGATCTCCGTTTTTCGCCTCGTTTGAAGCGTCGGAAAGGTATTGAGGAGCTCTAGGTTGCTGTCCATACACTTTTTATGTATCTATCCCAGGTTTATCACTTAGTCCAGATTTGGCCCGATGGGTTGTTTGGCGATTACTTGGATGTTTTGGCAGTTGGGAGAGTGCATCTTGCATCTTTGCACTTCGTTTTTAGTAATACATCATTCAATAATTGCTTGCTGCTTCATAGATTCCAGAGTTGTTCCTGTTTGGAGTTTTCAAGTGTTCTATGGCATCGGGTTTTTTGTTGCTTTATCATGATTCCTTGAGTCAATCAATGATTCTCATCCGGTTTTAGTAGTATACAGAAGAATATTTCCTTCCTTGCCTATATCAAGTTCCAGTGTTACTCTACAGAGTTCTTCTAGTGCTTCTTTGCAGCATGTTATCTCATTGTAAGGGGGTTTTGTCCCACTGGGTTTTTCCTTCTCTTACTCCTTATTGGATTTGTAAATGCGATTTTGTCGAGGCCCTAGTTGGCCGGGACCCATCTTTGCTCATGCATCTTATTCTAGTGTTTAGCTTCTTCCTAAGTTCATCTTAAGGGGGGTGTTAGAGTAATAAGTTATTATGGCAATTAATTACATCATATTGATTAATTAATTAAGTCACTGTCCTCTTTATTACTTAAGCTAAACTTAGGCACATTAATAATTAATTATTAATTATTAAGTGTGCACCACTAGAGGTTTCATTTAGGGTTCTTGATCTCCTTCATAAGGATTGATCTTTGAAATCATTGATTCTCTTAATGCATTTTTACTGAGAGGTTTATAGAACATTGTTTTTTGGTTCTGCATGTCTTTTGCATGTGACAGGTATTCATTTTCATGCAGGTGATCTTGGATTCTAACATTTTTCTCTAAAAAATATGGATCCATTTATCTCCAAATAGTGACCTATTTATAGGAAAGCAAATGAGAAATGGAGGTTGAGATTGAAAAGATTAATCAACGGTCCAAGATGAATGGTATGAGACATGGATCATGGATTCTCATCAATGGATAAGAATGCATGATGAAATTTAATCAAGGGTTCACACTTGCCTCAAATCACACTTTTGACCTGCTCACACAAGTCAAAGGCGACTTGTTCAAAAGGTTGAAGGTTAGAACTTGCTTAAGAAGCCAAGTGAAAATATCCCTTTTTTAAATGATGAAGGAATAAGAATTTTCTTTTGGAATATTCTCATGGGTGAGGAAAAAGGAATTTTTCAAATTAAAATAAAGTTTTGAACTATAGATTTTAATGTTTTATGGACTTCTCTTGCACTCTTAGGATATTTCACCTAAAAAAAGAGAGATAGAACACCAAAATTGTGACGGTTCACTAAATATAATATATATATGATGAAATTATAACTAAATGAAATGGTATAGATGAAGCTAATTGATAAAATTAACTAATTAGGAATGTAAAACTATTGAAATGAAATCCTGTTTAAAAACATATTGTGTAATGCAAAAACACTTAAGAATGAATGCAAATTACAATAGAAATGCAAGAAATTGAAATTGTGCACCTAAGATATGGATGGAGATTGGAAATGACATCTGGAATTTTGTTGATCCTCATTTTTAGGCCTAGTGGGCCTCATTCGCCATTTTGGGTGAATTATTCCTAGATATGTAAAACTATTCCAGAACCTGTTTTAGATAAAATGGTATATAAAAACACAAAAAACCAAACATAGGCCTAGAAGTGGGACTCTTTCACCACCCATGGAAAATGAGTCCATTTTTGAATTTCTAAATATTCAAAGGTGGGAACATGAGCTTTCGGTCTGCACTTTCTGCTTCTTTAGGTGTTCGGTTCTGAAACTATCAAATTCGGGCCTAAAAGTGACCTTTTTAGGGTATTTTGACTTATCCAATGAAGAGATGATGTGAATAACTTTGAAATGAAATTTTATATGATTTATAATCTTCAAGACATCTAAATCTACAAACACAGAAAACAAGAAAGAGAAATGTTGGATTTTAGGGCATGGCAGTTTGCCTTGGTCAAACCCCTTTTAGGTAATTAAACCAAAATGATGAAATAATGTAATGAAACATGAAACAATGAAGTCAATACCTTGCCATGATGTTTGATCTTGAATTTATATAGCAAAACATGAAGATTCTACCCTTGAATGTCTAAGGAAGCTATATTAATGACTTGAAATGGTGAAACCCTAACTTGTTTGACTTAAGATGGAAGAATGATGGATGAGTAATGAAGAAATGGTTATGATTTAGGGTTTCCAGAGATTATTTTATAGGAAATCCACCTTATTTTCCTATTAATTAGAACCCTAAGGCCGACATGTAAAAGTAATAAACTTAAATTTCAAATTTTCCTGCTGAAAGGTCATATTTTACCCAAACAAGACTCATTCACCACCTTGGGAAAATTAGTCCAACCTAGCAGGGATTAATTTTCCATGGGTGTCGAATTAGTCCCAATGGGCCCATTTTCTAGATGAGTTCTTAGGAGATAAGAAAATAAGGTTTATATGATGTCTATGTCAGTTATTTCATCAAATATTACCTCGAGATGCATAATATGGGGTAATAGGGAGCTATTAATGATGATGTAATGGCCAATTAGCACTTGGGACACATAATTCAATGTGAAAGTGTGATTAAATACACTTTACAACACTAAAATGAGGTGCACTTATCCTAGAAAGACACAATATCCAATGTGAATGTGTAGGACACATTACAACTCTATAATAACATTAAGTTTATTTTACAAGCCTTTTAGATTAATGTGAGGATGTATTTAAATACATTTTATAATGTTGAATTAGGGGGAAATGGGTTCATTGAGTCTAGAAAAGCGTGCAATCCTTTACAGTTGTACCTTACAACACCTTTACAAGACATCGTTAAATGGATCTCAAAGGGCCCAAGACCTAATGTGGATGTGAAAAACACCTCACAACACCAAATCATGGCCTTCTTAAGTCCAATCTATCATCAATTATTCCCAAGTCA
Source organism: Sequoia sempervirens (assembly GCA_007258455.2). NCBI lineage: Eukaryota > Viridiplantae > Streptophyta > Pinopsida > Cupressales > Cupressaceae > Sequoia > Sequoia sempervirens. The sequence goes on along the minus strand of VDFB02155050.1, from coordinate 80,720 downwards.
AGCAAGTTGCATTTTTTCTATGGTACAAGTTTTAACTGTGCAAAAAGGGGATACAGAATATTCCATGGGAATATTCCATTTGCTTCAAGGAAAGTTAGTTTAATTGATAATCAAACAAGGTTTAATCATGCAATTAGGGGATTAGAGGAATTAAAGATATATTCATTAAATTAAATGATTTAATGAATGGGGGAGAGATGGAATGATATTTAATTAAATAACTTAGGGTTATTTAATTTAATAAGATGACATAGGAAATTAAATTAAATATTTTGATTTATTTAATTTAATGAGATGAAACATTAGCATGAAAAGGTATCAATTAACCAGATTAAATTAATTAGGTTAATGGATGAAAACGATGCAATTAATTAATTAGCTAGTCTAATTTAATCAATTAGGCAAAAATATGATGGGTTTAAAGAGGAAATTATGTTAATTAGCCAATGTGATCCATCGAGACATTTTTTAGTGTCTACACTTTTCCCCCCTTTAAAGCAATGTACTTGTATCGGTTTAAAGACTGATTCCAGTTTTGATGTTCAGACGATGTAGAAATAGATATTGATGATCTCTTTGAGATCTTGATAGTCAAGCTAAAGTTAATTGATCTAATTGATCGATTGATAACATTGTTGAGGATTCACAATAATGCAAGGATTGTGTATAATAACATGAGGATTCATAGGGAAAGATCTATCCCCATGATGGTTGATTTGATAGTTTGATCAAGAATTGCTAGCAAGGCTAGGAACAAAATTCGTTAGATGATTTAACATCAATATGATCAAAAGATGGTTGGTTTCCCCCTCAAGAGATCGATTGGACAATAAAGTGTTCCAATCAAGTACAAGATAGGTTAAAATTAGACTTATGCTTGAGCTTCTTGAGATTTTAGGTTTCTTTCTAATAAAAGGGCTGCAACATTTTAGATTGTTGAGCTAAAGATGATATAGATGCCCCATTGTGCCCTAGTGGAAGAGGGATTACTAGTGCACTAGCTTAGTTATTAATGTAGAAAAATTTCACGATGTATAAACAATCATTGGCTATGCGTAGCCTCATGTATATTTCAATGTAGATCACATATATTTGATGCTTGGATAGAAATGTTAGTAAAGATAGAAGAATAAGAAGAATAAGATGGATGGATTACCATTCATTTTGAGATTGATTCAAAAAGATCTAACAAGTCCATGATCCAATGAGAATTTATTAGGGATGGTGATGAAAAAATGAAAAATGCAGGATGAAAATATAGGATGAGTTGCTCACAGTTTGGGATTGGAATTTTTCATCATTCTTTATTGTTTGATATAACACATATACAATATGCATCAAGGTATTGATAACCCGAATGACATCATATCTAGTGTAATGGACTTTGACTTGACAAGTAGATAGGATAGTTATTGTTCACTTCTTGACAGATGGATACCTCATTGGAATGCAAATTAGAAGCTTAGAATATATTGGATCAAAGAATATGCAATAGTCAACAACATACTCCAAACGACCTTCCTACACAAAACTAAGCAAGTATGCACCAAGATTATTTTACAAGACTACCCACAAGCACAACAAATGAAACATAATGATCGATGGCCCATTCCTTTCACTCTAAATAATTTTGATAGACATCACTGAGAGGTCCTCGAAATGGTCACTAAGATAAATCATAAGAAAAGATCAAAGACAAATAGTTAGTGTTATCTATAGATCTTGCCTAGTTTAAGTTTAGTTAATGTGATTTTTGATAGTGATGTCCATCACAGAAAGGATACATCCTAGTACACGTTGATCAGAGGGTTGTTTGATGTTAGGATGATGGCCCTAAGATGAGTCCTTTCAATAAACTTCACTGACATGTTTACCTATGATATAAACTTTAGATTGTTTATTTTAGGTTCACACTTTACAATTTGCTATACTTGCTTTTTACTTGTTTTTCCAAAGTTTGAAGGTGACGATCGATTTATTATGGGTGAAATTTTATTGCATGTGAAAGTGAGATGGGATGGATGGTTTTGGATTTTTTGGAATATTTTAATGTTTTTGGTATTTTGAAATGTTTTGAGGCTTTTTTTCGGATTTTTGAAAGTTTATATAAATGTTTATGTTTTCAAATTTTTATGAGGTTGTTTAGGGTTTTTTGAATGTTTTGAGGCTTTTTAGGTCTTTTGAATGTTTTTTGTTGTTTTTATGTTTTCCATTTTCTGAATGTTTTCAGAAGATTTTACCAATGTTTAAGGGTTTTTTTGAGAATTTTCAAGTTTCAACAAAGAACCTAGCCTAAAGACCTATCCTAGGGGCCTTGAGGGCTAATCAAAGATAAGCCTTGTCTACGTTATACACGAAGAGACCATGTAGTTCAACTAACTTGACCCATTTACAAGATGAAGATATGAACAAATGAGAGATGTCAATTATTATGACAAACTCCTAAAGGATTGACCTAGGGTGTCTTAGGGGCACATCAATAATGGCCTTGCCTATGTTCAAGCTCAAAGATGATGTAGGTCAACAAGAGGAATCTATTTTTTGGATTTTTGATGTCTTTTGGATGTTTTGGATTTTAGTTGTACATGATTTTGCAAATGTTTTTCAATTTTCTGGATAAGATTTTATGAATGTTTTTGGGATTTTCTGATAATATTTTGAGGAAAACGATGCCTAGATCATGACATTGATGTCATGTTGTGGGGTATAAGTCATGGATCAAGATTTATTCAAAAAAGAGAGTGCAATAACCTGCCCCCTATTTTTAGCAATTCTTCATAATGCAATGGATAACCAAGATAGGTAATGCATATGCAAATATTTTGGTAGAGTTTTAACATGCTAGATATGGGCTATGGGACTTCATGAGATAAAATGGTAAAGATCCTGTCCGAAGTTATCCATGAGTAAAGTTAAAGTATATGCCAAATCTTTGTCAAGATTAATATAAAGCCAAATATCTAGATAGACTAGATTGGATGGATGGAGGGAACATTGGATTTATCATGACAAGGATGAGATGCTTTTTTCTGAGAAGGATCATATATATGCTTGATTCTACTCATGACACATTTTTTCCAAGTTTTCATCATAGTACTTTCCCAAAGCCCCACCGTAGTGGTTTTCACTGGAGGATTATTTTTATTTTTTACTATTTTCTTGATTTTCTTGATTTTTTTATTTTTCTAGAAATGTTAGCCTCATGTTGAACCACTTGCTGGTACTGATGTGGAGGCCATTGTAATAACGTGCCAGTGATATCCTGCCTAAAGAAGTTTCTTTGCTAAGATACAAGAACTTGAATACAACCTTGAAGAACTTTGATCTTCCTTATGGATACCAAGATTAACCTTGTCTATGTGCGCACATTGTGATAAAGTGTCTTCAAAATTCTTATGATGAAGGGTAGCTTCAAACACACAGTCAATGTGAGAATTGGATATTGTGAATGGAGTTGTATCATAAAAAAATAGCTCTTAGACATTTTCATGGTCTTTTAGGTCTTTCTCTCATGATGCTTTGTCTATTTTGCTTTGATTTAAAGCTGTAATGTAACTTAAAAATTCACATTAAGTTCTTAAAATTCAAATAATGGTGTGTTGTGAAGGTGTTGTAAAACATTTCTAAGCTTTTCTAGACTCTACTCATTATAATTCACATAAAAATAACCTTTTCATCACTTATCATGTCCTTTTGAAGTGTTGTAAAGTCATGTAACAAGATTTCATGCTTTTCTAGGCTTAATTTCACTATTTACACATTTGTTATGCTTTATTTGACCACTTTATGCACTCATCAGGCTTAATTAAGTGTGTTTTTGAATGTAAACCTAGAAAACAACATTAAATGTGACTTAATTCCCAACACCCACTTTCAAGTCCAAGTTGGGACCCATTCGCAATGGGTGGCAAAAGAGTCCCTCTTGGCTCAAAATTCTAAATATTTCAAATTTTCTTTTGGTTTTTTATTAAAATTTACCTTATGTCGGCCTGTGATGAGGTATCATTAGGTTACTAAGGAAGAAGTGTGTATAAATAAGTGTTTTTCTCCTCATTTTACACCTAATTCATTCTAGCATTCAATTAGCATTTGAGCACTTTCAATCATTCAATCAAGCATCTTGGAGCAACCATCGACATATCTTTAGATTTCTTCAACAAGGTTGTAGTGATTTTAGGATATTTGAATGCTTTTTATTCATCTTTCCTTGTTCATTTTATTCCATTTCTTCATTAAGGGTTTCATTACCAAAGTGGGATTTGACCAAGGAAAATACCTATAACCTAACCCTTAACCATTTCCCCCCTTTTGCATGTGTGTTTGCAGACTGGTGTATGCAGATTTGTCAAGCAAATAGGTGTTGAAAGGTGGTCAAGAAATCAACAAAGTCTTTCAATTCAAATCAACCCCATTTCATGCTTGGAGACAACCTACAATCTGTTTTCTGCAAATTTGACTCTATCAACTTGACAAGGAGACAATTTCAGACCTAGTGTTATAGAATTGGTCCCTGATTTCACAAAATTTTGGTAGAGAACTAATTCACCATCAGTGGTGAATGAGTCCCACCTCAAGGTTGGAAAACAAGATTTTGTCAAATTCCACATCCTGATAGTTAGAAACTAGTTTTAACGACTTTTTGCTAGTAGCTAGACTAATTCACCATTAGTGGCAAATGAGTCCCACTTTTGATTTTTACTAATTTTCTTTTGCATTCAAATCACTCCAAATTCATCATTCATTGTTTAGGTGCAATTTGTTCAGCCTTCTTTCAATTCTATTTAGCATTTTTTCATCTTTTAGTTCATGCTTGCATATCACATTATTTTTCCAAAATTGCATATTTCATAGGTTTTTCATTCATAATTAGTCAATTACATTACTTATTTCCATTTAGATCATCTCATTTAGTCTTAATCACATTATACATACCTTAATTTGAGTGAACCACATTGATTTTAGTGAGGTTTATCTCTCTACTTTTAGGTGAAACATCCTAAGAGTACAAGAGTAGTCTATAAACCTCATTCCCAAAAATCTATGGTTGATTTTGGTGAACTTTCATATTGAACATCATATCATTTTGATTTGTATTTATATTGCATCCTAGGACTTAATTGCATTGTCTTTTGCATTATTTTTGGATCCTAGGGTTCCTTAAAATTGCATTAGTGAGAGACTCATTTAAACTTCATTTTTGCATATCATATCATTGAAAAACTGAAAATATACATCTTCATCCTCAGTTTGCATCTAAAAAGCATTAAAATCACTTTAAATATTTTGAAAAACACAAAAAATCTCATACCTAGACTCATTCGCCACCTTGGGCAAATAAGTCCACCTGTACATTTCAAACAACATTTTTAGGTATTTTCTGGGTATTTCCTGCATTTCAGTTTTATGTAGTTACTTTTTGTTATACTTTTCCAATTCTTTGTTTTCTTCTATTTCTTGCATCTTATTTTACTTGCATTCATTATTATCATGGCCTTTTCTTTTAACAAGTTTTGGAGTTCATTGAAATCTTTAGTAGACATGTCCAATTGTTCCTTTGGCTATGATATTAATGACCTTGAACTTCCTCATGCTCCTTCACCTCCTCATGATCTTCCTCCTTGTGATGTGGACATCATTGGAGAAGATGATGACAACATGAACAAGTTATTAAACAATTGTCTTGATAACCTTGAAGCCAATGCAACATTTTACCCATCCATGAAACCACCAAGTCTTCCTACTGTTGCACCTCCTAATCACTTTCGATACCTACATCCCAAAACTCAAGTGGGATCTAAGATCCCTCCATTAAGTGGACCTAGTTCCTCTCAAGAAACACATCCTCAACCATTTTATGATCACAAAGTCTCAAACACTCACATCAACCTTGAAGAAACATATGGAAAAGGCTTTACTATAATAAGTAAACAAGGTTGTGATACAACACATGAGCATAACATTCACCAACTTCTTGAACAAAAACCAATAGAAGAAAACACAACATGATTAGGGTATCAAGACCCCCCTCATATTGATAAACCTCCTTTTGAATATTGGAGACTTTGAAATGATTTTACAATGATCTTTGATGCTCCTCCTGACTTGAACACTCTCCTTCCACGTGAACGACTATTACTTAATTTTGATGACAAGGATGCTTGGATCTGCATAGGTCCTCTTCCTCCTTCCGTTCATGAAAAAGGAGAATCTAGCAAATGCAAATGACGTTACAAATTAAAAAAGATCAAGTTTCCTTCTCATCCTCCACTTGAATGTGAAATGATACTTCAACTACTTTTAAAAAAAGGCCTTATAATCTTACCACCTATGAATAGGTTATTCATCCATCCTAAAGATTCTATCATACCATATTGCAAATATCATCCTATTCTTGGACATTGAACTAAAGAATATCAAACATTGAATAACATATTGAACATGTATTACTTCATTGATACCAACTTCTTTCTCATCATCCCTTAAAAAAATATCCTTTTATCATATCATAGTTGTAGAATTTTCCATTCTCACTATTGCATGATCCCTCCCATTACCTTTATTGGCTCATTCTTGCCTCACATTCGGTTGGGGGAAAGAAGTTGTTAGCCTTATCCTAGTAATGCATTTTTTCTTGTCTCTTAACTAATGTTGTGTACCTTCCACTTATACTTAAGATTGAGAAGCCAATAACTCTGTTAATGGTTGAGCTACATTTTATTTACTAGCTCCTTTTACATGACTTTATTTGCATATTGTGTTCCCCCATAATGTGCATTTTATGTTCTCTCTCTTTGTACACTTCCTCTATTCATACCTCTATTCTTCTACATGTTGTCCATTGCATTTTTCCATTTTTTTTTCTTTTCCTTTTGGGGATGACACAAATCACTAAGATGCCCTATGTCTCTTCCATGTTGACCCAAAAGGTCCTTTTTCTTTCTCATTTTTTAATTTTGGGTATGTGCGGGATCATCATGAAAAAAGCAGGCCCTTAAGTGGGAAAAAAATTAGAAAAATCGGAGTTAGGCAACTTACGTAAAAATTTGAATAAGTTATCTATATTATTTCAAAAATATGTAACAATAGAATTTGTAGAAAATTGAATGTAGTTTATGACTACTAGGTTTTTTTTTTTCTTTTTAAATCTATTTGGTGAAAATTTGAAATTTCAATGTAGTAGTACTTAAATTTCAAGGAAAAATAAGTAGGTGTCTGTTTGACCACTAACGACAATAAAATGATAATATTTTTATAATATTTTATATATAGAGTAGAGGACTCATGTCCGATGTGATTCATATTTTTTGTCATTTTTCAAGTAAATATGAATTTTTATTACAAATTTTAAAAAATATAAAAAACTCGTATGTCTGACACCTTAACTTGGTCAAAACTTCGTGAAATTTCATTTTTTATTTTTAATCCTATATATGTGAAGCATATAATGTGACACATATTTTGATTCAAAAAATGTCTTACTGTTTGAAAGTTATAGATGATTTTCAATTAGTCTATCAATCAGGACTTTAGTCGTAATTTGAATAAAATGAATAATAATTACTTATTAAATTCAAATAAAAGAAAAATTTATATTGGTGGAAAGTTGAGAATCTCCATTAAAAACCCTTTTTGTAATTTTGGTTAAAAAAAAGTCATCATCACATACCCATCATATTACCACTTTTTGGCCCATCATGATTCTACACATACCCTTTTGTGTTCTCCTTTTGGGGATGACACAAAGCATTGAGATGCCCTATGTCTATTCCATGTTGACCCAAAGGTCATTTTCCTCTTTTGTTTTTTCTTTTTTCTTTTCCTTTTGGGGATGACACAAGCATTGAGATTCCCTATGTCTCTTCCATGTTGACCCCATTGGTCCCTTTTCCTTTTTTCTTTATCTTTTCTTGTGTTTTTCCTTTTGGGGATGGCGCAAGGCATTGATACTGAAATGTCTCCTTCATGTTGACCCAAAATATTTTTCTTTTTCTTTCACCTTTTCATTTTCTTTTTGCTTCTATTTTCCTTTTAGGGATTATTCAAAGCATTGAGACTGCAATGTCTCTTCCATGTTGACCCAAAATGGACTTTGTTTTTCTTTTATTTTTTCTCTCTTTGTGTCATTCTTCTAGTTCTCTGTGCTTTGGGGAATGATGACTATTCCAAGCTCTTTAATCAAAACATTGTAACAACAAACATACTGACCCCAAATCCATAGATCCCTTATGTGTTTGGTGTGTTCCTTTATAGGGGGAAACACCCTTTCTTTTTGCAATTTTTCCTTCACTACTTTAAAGTAACTACTCACAAAATAATGTATAGCAGTTCCTTTAAAGTGGGGGGCATACATTGGCATAATTTCATTTGCATTTTTGGTTCTTAGTGTATCCTTCTCACTTCATATGATGTGTTTTCCACTTTGTGGATGACATTGGGTTTGATGTCCTTCATAAGTGTGATCTATCCTAGCATATTACATTCCTCTTAATGGCCTAATGTGATGTACTACATCCCCTAAGTTGTGAATATTTTATTCTTTGATTGGTCCTCTCTTGGAGACATTAGACACAATGTTCCCTAAGTGACAGATATTGCATGAACTTAACAAGACTCCTTTGAACATCTTTTGCATTTTACATTTAGGCATTTTTACATTTTTGCATTTTTATAGCCTTGCATAACGCAACTTGCATGCCTGTGGTACACTTTCTCTTTGTTCATGATTTCCAAGTGTACAAAGCTTTGCTTGTCTCATGAAGCACAAACCAACATTTTTCCTTGCGGCGCCTTGTTAAAGTTATTAGGAGGTATAACTTTAATATGGTTGAGCGGGAAGCCCATTCAATAGCATAAATTTCCCCATAGCCACTTATGTGTTTCTGAGTGCATACCAACTGTTAGTGCCTTTTTAGGTTGTCTCTCATTTTCAAGTTGTTTGCCTTTTATTTTCCTGACAAATCTTTAGCTTGGGAATTTTCTATCATTTTGGCACATGGGGTCAATGGGCTCCCACCAGGGTTGAGCTCAACGTGCCAAGTCTTCATGTCTCAGGTGGCCATATTTTCCTTTTCTTCCTTGCCTTGTGTTTTTCCTTGTCTGGCGGGGGTGGGATCAGAGTGAAATCGGAATCAAGATATTGCCTTTGGTTTCTTTTTCGGGTTCCATTCTGGCCCCCGCTCCGCCTCTTTTCTTGTCTTTTGTTTTGTTTCATTTAGTGGGCATGGGATCAGAACGAGAATCTATTTTGGAACCTTTTTCAATTTTCCTGTTTCAGGTTTTGTCCCACTCCCGACCCCGCAGCTTCTCTGTCTCGTATCAGTTCTGGCTCTACCTCCGTAGTCTTTTACGGAGGTGGGAGTAGGATGGTTTTCAGTCCTGGTCTCTTTTGTTCCTTTTTGTCCCTCGCTCCGGCTTCAACTCCTTCTCTTTCTTGGTTCTGGCTCTGCCTCAGTCTGGTCCCCTTGAGCCCCATTTTCATTCATTACAGGCCCCGCTTCTACTTCGGCATGACTTTTAGTTCTCAGTGTTGAAGTCCTCACAAGTTAACAGCTGAGCTACTAATATAACTTCTTTTGTGCACGTGTTGATAATCAACGGCCATGATGAAAAAGTTACCTAATGGTTACCATGAAATGCTTTTCTAGTCTGGTTTGCTGAATTGCTGACCAAGGTTTTCAGTCGGCGAGACATTTCTTTTCACTGTGACATCTCACCGAGTGCAAAGATCTCTAGGCGAGCATTGGCTTCTCTTCGGTATGAAGTCTTGCAGTCTGTCTGACTTCATTTTGTTACGCTGACCCTGCCATGCTCTCGGTATGACCTTTTGGTTTCATTGTGATCTCTTGGCGACTTCGTGATGTCTCTCCGTAATCTTTGTTTGGTGGTCCCTTCTCGATGTGTTGGGGAGATGTCTCCCCGACCCCTCCGCCTCTTACCAACTATGATGAGCGCTCGATGTAACATACGATTCTCGGCCTATGGTATCCCTGACTTCTTTATGTCTTGCCGATGGTGGAGCCCATGTTCTTTTTGACAAAGATCAACGGCCCACAGGCAACCATCATTATGATCTGACGGCCAGTGCCTGGGGGCTCATGTGACTTGCCTAATCTTTATGCTTTGTGAGGAGAGTGTGCGCCCACCATGTGTCACATGGACCCTAACTCTAAACTCACGTCATAGTGCATACATTTAAACAAAGATCGACGGTCCCTGTTTGACTGGCATCTGATCAATGGTGGGTGCAGGAGTCACATGTGGTAGTCGGGTTCAACGGCTAATGAAGATTTAAAAGATAGCTACCTGATCACTGTTGATCGATGACCAATATTCATTTTTGCATGATTAGGGTTTCAGTTGTGCGTTGCACACAAAGACCAAAGAACTGTGACTTGATGGCGGTAGATGGAGGGTTGCTAGATCTACCGAATTTGCATTCATGGCGACTCTGAGAATAGGATGGCATGTTCAGAGGTATGGGCACATGGATTCTTGGGCTGATTTGATGTTGGCTGACAGACTTGTTCTGGTCACCCATGTCTGTCCTGCCTAATTTGACCTAATCGGATTTGCATCAAGCTTTCTCATGGATTCACTTGACGTGAACATTCAATGTAGTCCTGATGTTGGTGGTGGATTGGTGACTCAGCCTGCGAGCTATTTAGGGTTTGACCTAGTCACCTGCTGACATGTAATATCACCCTGGCCAGTTGCTTATTGCTCTCCCTATTCCTATAAAGGGAGATTTCATGGCCAATGTGAGGGGTTCGGTCCCTTGGGTTTGGTTCCCTTGGTTTAGTTCCATTTTTCTAAGTCTGGGATTAGTCTAAGATAGATTAGGGTTTAGTCTTGAGTCATGATTTTGAGTCTTTGGTCTGTAACTTTGATTTCCTCTATAAATGCAATTAGTTTGAGCAAAGAACACATGAATATGCTTATCTTTCATGCATATCATCAGATTGTCTCCACATTTGTAAACTTTTAATCATTTGAATAAATGCATAAGGTTTTTTTGTTCATCTTCTCATACTTCATGGGATTGTGTTATTTGTTGATAGGTCTGATTCAAGGAAGCAGTTAAATCATTTGAATAGATAGCAGTGATTACTTGTTTGTAGGTTGGATTTGGTAAGAAGAGTTTGGTTGATACAAGAGCCAGATTGTCAGTGTAAGGCACTAATAGCTGATGTAAGGCATTAGAAAAACAAAATCCACTAATTGAGTCATGTTTGTAGATGAATTCCATCTTTTGTGTGTGACTCCATGACCCCAGATTAGGCATTGATCTATTTGCAGCCTAGTTCCTCTCAAAAACCTTTTGAAATCATTGAATATATTTTGTTTAGTTTATGTCCTACCTCCTTGTTGTCTCAGGTGTTCTGTAACTGAGAATAAAGCCATATTTGAGGTTCTCAACACTTGGCATCAGGAGTCATCTGCTATAAAAAGCAATGTCTAGTCTTATTTGAGGAATTGTGTGGGTATACCTGCCCTAGTTCTGCAGAGCCTAAAGTGCAGAAGATCTCAGTCTTTGACTAAATCTTGTCAGTTGGTCCAGGTCCTCCGAGCTGCCCTTGATTGGAGATGGCTACTCCATAGGTAGAATAGGAGACCAACCTAGTTTACAAGAAAAACCACCAACACCAACTAGCGTATGTTTCTCATCTTTTGGGTCTTCTCATCCGGTGGATTTCCATGAGTTCCATTGCCTTAAAGTAAGTATGCATTTTTCTTTTTCAGACAAACAACCTAGATCTAACTCACAACTAGCTAAAGAAATGATCTAACCTTCATCTAGCTTTTCCTTTTCCCTTTCACTCTCTCATTTTCTTTCACACTTATGTTCCTTTGTTCTTATGTTTAGTTTTCCATGGTATCTTCATCCTGGGGGCTTGATCATCCCTTTTGATCATTGTTATTCCATCTTGCTAGGTTAAGTGCATTCAGACCTCCCTCTTGATATGCATGGCTACTTTAGTGTGAATTTGAAGCAAGTTCATCCTCTCACTAAAGTGGGGGCTAAATGTACCAAAGAAAAATGGCTCTTGGAAATTTTCATGGTATTTTAGTTGTTTCTCTCATGATGCTTGGTCTATTTTTCCTTGATTTAATATTGCAATGTGACTTAAAAATTCACATTAAGTCTTAAAAATTCAAATAATGGTGTCTTGTGAAGGTGTTGTGAAACATTTCTACACTTTTCTAGACTCTATTTATTACAATTCACTTAAAAATCACCTTCGCATCACTTATCAAGTCATATTTTGAGGTGTTGTAAAGTCTTGTAACAAGATTTCATGCTTTGCTAGGCTTAATTTCACTATTTACACCTTTGTTATACTTTATTTGACCCCTTTATGCACTCATAAGGCTTAATTAAGTGTGTGTTTGAATGTAAACCCAACAAACAACATTAAATGTGACTTAATTCTTGACACCCACTTTCAAGTCCAAGGTGTGACCCATTCGCCATGGGTGGCAAATGAGTCGCTCTTGGCTCAAAATTCGAAATATTTCAAATTTTCTTTTGGGTTTCTATTCAAAATTACCTTATGTCGGCCTGTGATGAGGTATCATCAAGTTACTAATAAACAAGTGTGTATATATAAGTTTTTTTCTAGTCATTTTACACCTAATTCATTCACTAATTCATTCAAGCATTCAATTAGCATTTGAGGACTTTACATTATTCAATCAAGCATCTTGGATTAACCATTGATATATGTTCAGATTTCTTCAACAAGGTTGTGGTGAGTTTTAGGACATTTGCATGTTTTTTATTCATCTTTCCTTGTTTATTTCATTCCATTTCTTCATTAAGGGTTTGATTACCAAAGTGGGATTTGACAAGGAAAATCCCTATAACTTAACCCTTAACCATTTTTCCCCTTTTACATGTGTGTTTGCAGACTTGTGTATGCATATTTTTCAAGAGATTAGGTGTTGAAAGGTGGTCAAGAAGTCAGCAAAGTGTTTCAAGTCAAATCAACCCCATTTCAAGCTTGGAGATAACCTACATTCCATTTTCTGGAGATTTGACTTCATCAACCCGATAAGGAGACAAGTTTAGATCTAGTGTTATAGAAATGGTCCACGATTTCATAGAATCTTGGGAGAAGACTAATTTTCCATTAGTGGTGAATGAGTTCCACCTTAAGGATGGAAAGCTAGATATTTTCATATTTTGGATCTTGATAGACAAAAACTAGTTGTTGGGACATTTTGCCAGTAGCTGGACTGATTCACCATCAATGGCGAATGAGTCCCACTGGTGATTTTCACTTATTTCTATCAGTACTCATATCACTCCAGATTCATCATTCATTTCCCAAGTGCACTCTGTTTAGCCTTCTTTCAATTTTCTTTAGCATTTGTTAATATTTTAGTTCATGCTTGCATATCACATTGTGTTTTCAAAAATTGCATATTTCTTAGGTTTTTTATTCGTAATAAATCAATTACATTACTTAGTTGCATTTAGATCATCTCATTTAGTCTTAGTCACATTATAGATACCTTAATTTGAGTGAACCACATTGATTTTTAGTGGGGTTTATCTCTCTCCTTTTAGGTGAAACATCCTAAGATTACAAGAGTAGTATATAAACCTCATTGCAAAAAATCTATGGTTCAAGAGTGTACGGTGTCGTCTATGAAGGAAGATGAGATGGATTAGTTGATGGTTTGGAACCTTTGACTCTCAAAACTTGGCAAGATGAGAAATTATGGGTGCGAATGCAGGTTTTCATGGAATTAGGACCAACCACTGGTTATACTTTTTTCCTTACTTGATAAGCTTACTTTTGCTTTTGATGGATACATTTCCATTTTTTATTTTTCCCCATAGTTTCTTTGACTAATGGAGTTTTGGAGGGATATTTTTCTTTATTTTTATTTGGTATCCATTTATACTTTACGTGTCCTTTTTTCTTTATTGCTTCATTTTCTTTGATGATCTTTGTCTTTCTTTGATAGGAATTCTTCTTTTTGCATTGGTACCAATTTGCATATGAGATGATGGGTGAATTCCAACTCACGATATGACAAGTTGTTGCATTGACAATATTTTCATCATGGGTATGTGCAGGATCATGATGGGTCAAAAAGTGTTAATATGATGGGTATTTGTAGGGTATGTGGCTGACGACTTTTTTTTTACCCAAAATTGATGAAATGAAAAGGGATTTTAAAGGATATTCTCAGCTTTCCACCAATATAAATTGTGCTTTACTTTGAATTTAATAAATAATTATTATTCATTTTCTATTTGAATTACGACTAAAGTCCTGATAGATAGGTTGATTGAAAAACATCTATAACTTTCAAATGGTATCACATTTTGGAATCCAAAACATGCATCACATTCTATGCTTCACATAATATAGGATTAAAAAGAAAAATTGAATTTCATGAAGTTTTGACCAAGTTAAGGTGAGACATACAAGTTTTAATATTTTTTAAAAGTTGTAATAAAAATTCATAGTTAATTATTTACTTGGAAAAATTACAAAAAATATGCATCACATCTGGATATGAGTCCTCTACTTATGTCTAAAATATTATAAAAATACTATCATTTTATTGTGGTTAGGGTAGTCGATAGACACCTACTTCTTATTTTTCCCTAAAATTTAAGTACTATGCATTGAAATTTCAAATTTTCACCAAATAGATTTAAAAAAAAAAACATAAACCTAGTAGTTTAGAAACTAAATTCAATTTGCTACAGATTTTATTGTTACATATTTTTGGAATAATATAGATAACTTATTCAAATTTTTAAGTCAAGTTGCCTAACTCTGATTTTTCTAAATGTTTTGCCACTGAAGGGCCTGTTTTTTCCATGATGATCCTGCACATACCCTCATAAGGATCCTTCGTGCCCCATATGTTGATGTTTTCTATAGACAAGATTTCCCATGATATTGTGTAGGTATTATCAATACCTAATCCTTTTCCCTAATAATGTATCCTCTGATCCATAGCCATTGATTATGACTTGTCATAAACACATGATATTTCTATGGGTTCTTGTTGTTCATGAATATGAACTGTTTGCTCTGATTCCATGACATCATTATCTATTGATACTATCTCAAAAGATGTTGATGCTGACTCCAAAGATGTCAATGATGCTTAATCACTATAAGAATGAAGAATCTCAATTGTTGCTTTCTCTTGTGTTGGAATATCAAGAGTGGGAGACTCTTGTTTTAGATGAAGAATGTCTATATGTCCATCAAAAAGAAACATGTCAGGGGTGATATCGAGGACAACTTTGGAGTTTAAAATGGTTTGTAAGATGTCCTTTATCTCTTGGTGAAAGTTTTGGGATAATGGTTCTTGATCCTAATTCGATTCGGAATAACTTTCATTATCCTTAAGAAGCTCCTCTTGACATGATCCTTGGGTGGATCATATATCATCCGTAAAAGATTTTTTGCAACAGTTAGTGGGTATGGGTGTGATAATAGATATTTCTTACTCGTTTGGAACTTCTTCAGCATGCCCAATCATTGAGTCATATGTGGGAGAGATATCACAATCTAATATCCACTTGATTTCATTACGATATAAAATAGTATTAAAAACTATTGATGGGTTTTGGCTTTTTTTTTTTTAAAATAGTGTCTTGATGCATGTCTGATTCCTCATAAATAGCATAAAAATTTCCCAACGTGGTATCTTGGGTATTGTTTGAAGTTGATTCCTTTGTTGAATCTATTATTTTTCCATGATTAGGCATAGGGTTCATGTTAATTTTTAGATTTTCATTCCCAAAGTTTTGATCGACCTCAATGTCCCCTTGTTCAATAAGATCTTCTATTAGATGTTTGAGTCTAAAACATTTTTTGTGTTATGACCTTTGTATCAGTGAAATTCACAAGAATGATCTTCTCAATAGCTACGAGGTTTGACTTGTGGCTCTTGATAGTTTGAGAAATCTAGGAGTGTGATAAGATTGGATTGTATCAACCTCTTCATGATATCTTCCATAGGTTCCCCTAAGGAAGTCAATTGTGATTTTGGAGCACTATTTGTTCTTTTTTGTCCATGTTGAGTGTTTACAATTTGGATGTTTTCCTATCTTGGAGTAGTTAAGACCACCTTTGCATCAACAACACCATCACTAGTAACATTCTTGTTCTTGGACTAAAAGCGGGATTTTCCATTAGAACTAGTGGATGGGTGGTTGTCTCTATTTACTTGTGCATTTTCCTATGATTTTAGGGCTCTCTCAATGTTAAGGGGTCTAGAGATAAGTTCATCATAAGAGGTGATGCACTGCATTTTCAAGTGGAAGGATAGATTTGGATCTAGATTTTCTATGATAATCCCCACTTGTTATTCATCGAGAAGTGGCTAGTTACTTTTACTAGATCTTTTTCTCCATTGTTGCAAGAAATTTCCAAAAGATTCTCCCTTTTTCTGTCTAAGAGTGTACAACTCTTCTAGGCTTACATCCATGGCAAGATTAAAGGAGAAGTGATCTATGAATTTGTCAATGATTTCTTGGAAAGTTTTGATACCTGGAGGCAATTAAGGAAACCAATCCATGGAAGGACTTGTTAAACTTCGTAGGAAAGGACAAATCAAATAGGACTCATTATATGTGACCTCCATGCACATGACATTGAATTCTTTGATGTGGTATACATGATTTCCCCTCCCTTTGTATTTATCAAATTTGGGGATTTGAAAGTGAGGAGGCAATGATACCATCACAATGTTTCAATCAAATGGATATGGACATAGGTTTTGTGTATGGGGAATCTTTGTCTTGCCTATTCAAAGGTCCTGCATTTCTTGAGATAGTGCCTTAAATTGTGATACTAGATCATCTGGTAGGTTTGGTGGAGAAACATATATTGGGATGATAGATGGATTGATGTTAGATTTTTATATGATAAGGTGTTGTATGGGGTGTATGATGGTGTAGGATATTGTGAAGTTGATTGTGTTGGAGGCGTATATGTTCCCAACATGTTTTGGTTAACGATGTTTTGTTGAGGGTTTAGTATAAACCCTCTTGTTGCATGATCAATTTTTGTTGTTGGGCATACTGTTGGACTTGTTGAGGCACTAGGGCTTCTTGTTGTTGTTGTTGCTATTGTTGTTGCACTACTAAGGAAACTTGGTGAGCTTCTTGTTGTTGTTGTTGTACTAAGGTGGCTTGATGTTGGTGTTGCACTACTAAGGTGACTTGATGTTGTTGTTATGCTACTAAGGCTACTTAATGTTATTGTTATTGTTGGATGGATTGCTAATAAGCTTGTTGTATTTGATGTAAAGCTAAGGCGTGTGCTTGCAATGTAGGATCGATTCATTGTTGAGACATTTGCAATGGGTTTTTGGTGTTTATTTTTTGAGTATGTAGTGGATTGTTGATGATACTTTGATGGTTCCCTTGGTTAAAAATTTCATACAAGATGGTGGATTGAGATGTGTTGATGGTTTTTTCTACACAGAAACAACTCAGACAAGATACAAGTATCCTATCACTCTTGAAAGGTAAATCTCTACCAACAAGCCTCAAGAGATAACCCCAAGGTCTCGAATTTCAGGTCTTGACAATGCATAAACAACTCAGTTAATATGTGAAAATGCTGGTAATCACAAAGGGACCTTACTATAAGGAAATACTAGAACCTCAAACTTATCAAATCTAACCCAAATAATGAAAGAAATAGCAAAGGATAAGGGTTTCAAAGAGATTTATATGATTAATACTATTCCTCAAATTAACAATGCAAATGATAAAATACTTGAAATGGACCAATCCCTCATAAACTAATTTTTGCTTGACCGAGATAAATTTGCAATCTTACAAAAATAGTGCAATCTTCTAAGGTGCAAAATATTTGCAGGTCCTGAACATTCATCCAAAATAATCCTATTGCAATTGAAATGAACAAGCATTCACAACTGAACTAAGCACAATGAGCATCCAAGTCCAGGATAACTTTGCAAAGAAACCAACAGTCAGCTAGCTGCAAAAATTATGGACTAGAGATTGTTGCAACACTTCAAGCATCAAATCATAAACACCATTAAGTCATCTAACATTAAGTCTAATATATATTAAATAAACTTAAGGAATTTCAAAAGATAGAATCATAGGAACTATTCCAGATAAAATTAACACAAGAAAGGAACCAAATCACAATGTCTTTGCTTTCATTAAATCATCCAAGGTAGCAACAATTCCAATTTTTTGTTATGACACTTGCTTGAAAATAACCTAACTACTAACTTCTTGCTCTAATGCTTAATTCGATCCAATGAAATACCATCTAGCCCTTTCAAATGAGGCACTAACCCTATTTATAGAGATTACATCTTATGTCAACCCAAATAGGGTTAGAAAATAATTGACCCCTAAAACAAGTCGGCCAAGAAGAATTCAAAATAAAGTAAAGTATGAATTAAATGCATGTGTTCCATCCAAGTCGGCCTAGGATCTCCAACATGGCTTGGTCCAATGCATGTGAAGGATGAAGATAAATAATCGGGAAGCACAAATTTTGATGAGGCATTGTATTAATTTCGCTCCCCTTTGTCTCTATCTCATTCCACTTTATCCTGCACCATCAAAAATACCTTCTCCAAGTCGGCTATAGGAGGAATAACTAACAATTTAATTTTCCTTTCAATGGAATTAATCTCCTCTCTTGACTGCTTTACGAACTTATCTTAATCCACCTTTAGAATTTGATACTTATCCATCACTACAATGTATGTAGTTGCATCATCTAACTGGTTTTCAGTGACTGGGTTCTCATTGACTAGAGAATATACATCATGCCACCATCTTCTTAATTTCTCCAAACTTAGATGCTTCCATGCAAACCATTTTCTTCCTATCATAACTTCGAAGAAAGAAATGCACTTGTTGCATATTTTGGTCAGGGTATCCTCAATTTTCTTCCCTTGCTTATGCACTTTCTTCAAAACCTTTTTCCTTATTTGCAAAAATTCATACCATTCCTAGGGTTCTGTAACTTTGGAAGAAGGAAGAATTCCATCACTTACCAGTTTGTCTTCAGTGTATTCCATTATGGTCTTAGTCTTCTGCAACAAGAGATCCACATCCTCCTTATCCTAAGCTAGTACATTATTTAACCACTCCATTGATCTCATGGCATCTCCACCAGTTGAAAGGATATCTTTGATAGCACTATATCCTTTAGCTTCCACTCCTTGCAACTAGTTCATTGTGGCATGTGTAGTGGTTTTCATCCTCTCCAACTTAGTTATTTTATCCTGTGGTAGAAAAAATGTAGCAGATGATGAGGAGCTGATGGATTGCAAGGGTTTCATCAAGTCCTACAGATATCTCTTAAGTTTTTCATTCTCCTTCTTCAAATCTTGTTTAGCTTGCACTTCTTTCTTCAATTTTCTTAAAATTGTAGCACTGGACCTTTCAAATTCTTCAACTTCCTACATCATAGAGGTGGGTCCCAAGCTGATTGTTTGTACAATGTAATCTTTACTAGTCACTTCATCTTTATTCTTATCCGATACAGGAGTGGCAATGTGAATCACCCTGTTATTAGCTTCATCTATCTCAATCTTGGAGATAACCTTGGCTTTCTTCTTTGCTTTTCCCTTTCCTATGTTTTCTAGTAATTCATCCTAGTTGGGAGGAGCATCATCTACCATAATTTTTTTACTCTTTAACTCCTTGTCTTCCAACTAAGAATAGTGGAATCTGACTATACATTACCTTGTCCCACCACATCCTGTTGAACCTTGGAGAAATCCTCATTTAGATTTTACTTTTTAGGAATCTCCTTATCATGTTCTTCTTCTTCATGCAATGGTGAAGGAGTCTTTATTGGAACTTCCTCTCTCTATGGAGGCCTATCTTCTTCATTTCATGCAGATGAATCCTTATAAGTCACCAGAGGAGACTACAATATCTTCTCTATTTCTACCTCTATACTATAGAGTTCACCTTCTCAAAATTCCTCTTTTCCTTGATATTGGTGATCCTCTGCATCTTTGGATTCACTTAGTACATTATGAGTTTCATGAGAATGAGGGACATTATCATGATCAGTGGCAGGAACAACTAAGGGAGCACTTCTCTTTGGCACACCATCTTTGGGAGAGGGAGTTCTTGATCTTCTTGTGTACACCTGTGTCTTCTCTCAAGAACTTTCCACACTTACTAATGGTGGTCGACTTCATCCCTTTCCTTAGAAGATTACTTCTCCTTATGTGAAAATCTCACTTTTCTTCTTCTCTTAGACATGGAAGCAGTACCCTCTTTTCCTTCTTTCTCAGCTTCTTCTTTTTTAGATTTCTTTATCTTTGAAATGTGTTTTCCTTTCTTAGCAATGGGTCCTCTTTGCTTCTTTGCCTCTTCTGCTTCTTCTTTTGCAGATTTATTTTTCCTTATCTTGAAAGGAGAGATCACCTTAGCCTTACCCTTAGGATCCTGCTCAATTGAATCTTTAGAAGTGGAATGAGACTCCAAGTCTCTCATTAGATCATAGGTGCATTGCACACCCTGACTTTCCAACTCCCACATCTTGTGCTTGAGCCACAACTTAGTGTACTTGATCACTAGAGTCATGATCTTCTCTTATTTTGTCTTATCTTCCTCTAGCCAGTCTATCTCTCCAACTGGTTTATCCTTCACATCTTCATAGTCATGGACCTGAATCAAATCTCCATAATCTTCAATCTGATCAAGAATTTCCTTTATGTTGTATGGTGAGACCAAGTTCACTGGCAATCTTGAGAAATTATTTTTTCTAATTTCAAATTCATCCTTGTTGTTAGCCCAATAATCCTCTACATCATCCTTATGACTATATTTCTTGTTGGCCCTCTTTTGTTCCTCACCATTCCTATCAAATCTAGATCTCTTAGAATGGAAAGAGAGACCCAAAGCACTCATTTCCTCCTCAGAAGCATGGGCTGAATTAATAGAAGCGTAGGATTCATTACTACCTATTCTCAAAGGAAAATCACCACCAAATCCGGTATTATGTTTGTCCTTGACATTTACATCAAAATCACAAATCTATCTTATGACTTCCAGAAGTATAATGTGACTTGTTGGATATCTAGGGAGTCTATATGGAGCCCTCTGACAACCATCTATTCTGATGTATGAAAAGGTAGGGAACTAGATAAACCAAGCTCCAAACCTCTTGATTAGTTCCTTGGAATTATCTGAGATTACGACATGCTTTGTACCCTATAATAGCTTGGTGATGTACATGGTGAATGCATCATTCACCCTCCTATAACTTGTGCTACCTAGGTGTAATTGTGGGTAAACCTCATAAATCAAATCCTTCCCAAACATGCCTCTTGTTCTTAGCCCCTTGTATGGATGGAACCTTGCAAGTGCATAGACCAAGTAAGAGGTCATTGTGAAGGCCTTTGTCTGCAGGACATTGCACATTTGTTCATGTATCATTGCACTTATAATGCCTTCCAAATGGTACTCAATATTCTGCTCCATCCTCACAATAACATGGAACATCCAGTTTTCAAACACTCCTGCACTCTTAAATCTGACCACTCTGTTGAGGAGTGTGATAGCATCATAGTATTCCTTTCTAAACTTAGCTCTGAATAGTTGCTTGGGCAGCTTGGAGAAGTGAGACTTGGGTTTCTCTAGCCAAGAATTAATGACCTGTTGTGATTTGATGATGTCTTCATCATAATACTTCTTCATTATAGCCATATCAAAACCCACCACATGAGACCAATCAGGCATGTCAAAGGTTTTGGATATAGACATAGGGTTAAGATTTTCCACTATTCTTCGTTGAGGACCAACTATCCTTTGTGTGCCCCTATCATAATGTCTAGAACATTAAAGCACCAACTCATAGCACTAAACTGTAGGAGGGAATCCAACAACATGGGCCAATCCTGATTCCAATATTCTTCTATCCAATAAGGGAAGGTTCTATGCTACCATCCTTTCCTTAAATTCCTCATAATCCCATAGACCAACATTGGTATCAGTGACCTCTGACTAGATGGAAGTCAACTTGCTCTCAGGGATCTTACTCCTTATATCCATTTTGATCCTTTCTACCTTTGAGATAGTAGACCCTTAAGTACTTGGATCCATTACCTTGCCCTTGGTCCTTCCAACAATGGCCTAGCTTGATTCAACCTGCGTTCAATAAAAGACCACAATAAAGATCCATCACAACATGAAATCCAAGTTAGTCCATCATAAAATTACATATTTATCCTTAAGACAAGTCCCATGATGAACAAAATCCCCTAAAATCTCATAAAGATTACTTCTTTCAAAGTTCAGGTTTTAGTCCTCTCGCAGAATTCAAGCCAAAGAGGAATTTCAGGAAATTTCAGGCCAAACAAAATTCAACAAGATGAGCACAAAAAACTTCCAACAATAGTGTAATCAACCATCATCAGTTAAGAAACATCCTGATACAAATTTAAATAACTCAAACTGGTCACATAATGCACAATCATTAGCTGATAGCTTATGGTACCCCACAATCCTTCATTTTCAATAGGTTTTCGGAGAATTCCATCAATCATGGAAATTTGAGAAAATGCCAAGAGTTCACAAACTTCAGGAAAATAAAAGGCCAAAGAAGTTTCAGTAAAATCCTGAGGAAATGAAATTTCATGAATTCGGCATAATTTTCATGTTTAAAGTATATCATTGAGAAATCGATAAAGCGATGAAAATTGGGGAATTCCTAAAGTAAAGGAAATCCGCGAGATGTCTGAAAACTTGAAATCTTTGACTCCATCAGGATTTCACCCAAATCAATTAAAGAATTAGGAAGTTTGGGATTTAGTATTGGATTCAATTTTTTTCGATTTCAAATGGAGCACCATCTATTTCAAACTCATTCAAACGTGACCTCAAGCATTGAGTGCGACAATTTCAAATGGGAACCCTAAGAGGCATCACAAATGCATAGTTAGGATGCAACTCAACTTTTCATTTCTACTATCCTTCATACAATTCTCCCACAACCTAACTAAGATAGAGCGATGATCAAATTGGACGATGATCAAATTGGACGATGGACAAAAAATTCCAATTCACCCAAGACGTGATTTTATGAATGGTAAGGGATTTTCTAGGTCAAACTATGACTCGGTCCATCAAGCATGAAATCGAACAAAGAATCAAACAAAGCAATAGTTGAGCACATTAAATCTTGATCAAGCAGAAGTAAAGCAATGTGAGCTATAGGGAAGGGCATCAAACCAAAATTGGAAACCCTAGCTCCACTACCGAACTCTACCACATCAAAATCCTAACTCAAAGCATACACACACAAACCATGAAGGAATTCAATTCATTCATTAAAAGAGAAGGAAGCATGTACATACCATGAGAACCAAGAAATGAAAATAGAAACAACTAGAAAGAAACCCTAGAGTCCAAGCAAACGCATGCAACCGCCATAAAAATATAATTAAAACAAACAATTACAGCTCAAATATGAGACTCAACAAAAGCAACTCGAAATCAAGTCTTCTCAAATTCTTCAATCAAAGAAAATGACTCAAATTCAGGAATAAATCTAATTTACACCCAATAAAGCAAGTTATAGAATCGTACAAGAGATGGGTATGTGCAGGATCATCATGGAAAAAACAGGCCCTTAAGTGGGAAAAAAATCAAAAAAATAAGAGTTAGGCAACTTGACGTAAAAATTTGAATAATTTATCTATATTATTTCAAAAATATGTAAGAATAGAGTTTGTAGAAAATTGAATGTAGTTTCTAAACTACTAGGTTTTAAAAAAAAAAAAAAGAAATCTAGTTGGTGAAAATTTAAAATTTTAATGCAGTAGTACTTAAATTTCAGGGAAAAAATAAGTAGGTGTCTGTCTGACCACCCTAACCACAATAAAATGATAATATTTTTTTATAAGATTTTAGATATAAGTAATGGACTCATGTCCCAATATGATGCATATTTTTTTGTAATTTTTTTCCAAGTAAATAATTAATTATGAATTTTTTATTACAACTTTTAAAAAATATACAAAACATGTATGCCTAACCACCTTAACTTGGTAAAAACTTCATGAAATTCAATTTTTCCTTTTTTAATCCTATAGTATGCAAAGCATATAATATGATGCATATTTTGGATTCAATAAATTTTATAGTTTTTGAAAGCTATAGATGTTTTTCAATCAGTCTATCGATCAAGACTTGAATCACAATTTGAATAGAAAATGAATAATAATTACTTATTAAATACAAAGTAAAGCATAATTTATATTGGTGGAAAGCTGAGAATTTACTTTAAAAACCATTTTTGTTTCATCAATTTTGGGTAAAAAAAAATTTGTCAGCCACATACCCATCATATTGCCACTTTTTGGCCCATCATGATCTTGCACATACCTAGATATAAATGTGATGAAAAGATAGCAGGCTTGGGAATCCAAAGGAATGACAAAATTTTAGGAAAATCTAGACCAGACAGAATTGTGCGAAGTCCTGGAATTTATAAAAACAATGCAAAGTATCACCCTTTAGGTTTTCAAGGCATTCGAGGAATTCCGCTCGGAGGGAATTTTTCCAAAAACATAGAAAAACCTGAAATAGTCCCAAAACACAAGATCTTCAAAGTGTTTCCTCAAAAGGGGAATTACATGAGCAGGATAATCATTTAGAAACATGCCAAGGTAGCTAAATCCTCAAAATCAAAGGGCCAAAACACACAAAAATGAAAGCAAAAGAGGGTCCCTACTTTCAATGGGGTGTGTGTGAAAACTACACAACAAATGGCGACTCCTACTAGGAAAATGCTCCAAAGAATTTTAATGACAAACTGAAATCAAGAACCCAAAATCTATGGTTTCAATCCTCACATTAGGTCACCAATTTCGTAGAGCTTCAAATATCACAAGCAAGCAAACCTTTCTTTTACCAAGGTCAAAGTGTGTGCATATGTATTCATTCCCATTTCCTTAGTTGCAATAGGAATCAAATTTAGTCAAATTAGGCTACGTAAATGATTCTAACTCCAAAATCAAAATAGATAGAGCCTCGCTTATAGTTAGTAATCTATAGCCCTGATGAGGTTATCATTGTGGTCCTCCCAAGCATAACTCTACTACTAGCCAGGCATCCATAGCCCCAGTAGAGATACTTGAATACTCTTGATAAGTTGAATTCATTATTTTTATTTGTGATATTTTCTCTTTCTTTCTTTTTTGATATTCTTTTCTTTTCACTTTTTTCTTTTCACCCTATGAACAATGAAGTTCACACTTAGGGATGAGAAGCATAGTGGCACTAAAGCATAAATAATATTTTTCACCTAACCAAACTTCATAAGGACCCTTTGCTCCTTTGGAATTTTAAAGATATGTGTAAAGATATGAGACCCAAATACAATCCAAATTTAACCTATCCCATGATTTATCCACTCATAGCATTTAATACATGGGACACCAATATAGGACTTTCATCAACTCACTTGGGAAGGATGACTGAAGTTTGTAAGAGAAATATTCAGAACAGTCCCAGATAATAATATGATTTCCATGTGGATGCAACACACCCAAAAGAAAATAGGAAAACCTCTTACGCAAGAGTGGAGTAAAAGCAAACCAAACCAAAAGAAAACCTAAAATAACCAACAACAACAAAAAAATAAAGCAAAGCAGAAAGGGAAACCTACTCTAACCAAAGCACACAAAAAACAAAATAGAAAAGAAACTTACCCTATGTAGAAGAAGAGAGCTGTAGATAGCTCAGGATTGGAAATAGTGGTTTAGGTACTACCCATTAACAGGCAGCGGGATATCCTCTCCAATGAGAGTTTTCAAGTGAAAAGTATTATCTCCCAGAATCTCTAAAATCTTATAAGGGCCAAGCCAGAGTTTGTCAAATTTACCTTTCTCTTGCTTACGGTCATGAGCTTTAACCTAGTAGAGAACCAAGTCAGAGATTCGAAAGGATTTAACCTTGGCTCTCCTATCAAACCATATTTTGACTACACCCTAATTTTTGGAAAAATTTTCAAGGGCTTCATCTCTTTTTTCTTCAAGGTGTAACAGTTCAACAAGTCTAGCTTCTTGTTTATCCCCTTCATCATAGTATTCATTAATGAACTACAGTGTGGGGATTTTTAACTGAATGGGAAACACAGGTTCTAGCCCATAAACCAGATGGTAAGGGGAAGTTCCTATGGAATTCTTATGCCTTATACAATCTTCCCAAAGAGAAAACTAAAGCTGGGTATGCTAGTCTTTAGGGTTTCTTTGTAACAGTTTACG
This sequence comes from Sequoia sempervirens, assembly GCA_007258455.2. NCBI lineage: Eukaryota > Viridiplantae > Streptophyta > Pinopsida > Cupressales > Cupressaceae > Sequoia > Sequoia sempervirens. The sequence continues at coordinate 54,452 of VDFB02155050.1, read as the reverse complement.
AATGACTATCAGGAGGTTCTTATTGGAGGACTCAACTAGACCATTACCTCGAGGGTAATAATCGAAGGCAAATTTAATTATAATTCCATGATCAATGGCCAAGTTAGATAATTTCAATGATGCAAATGGAGGACCATTATCACAAACCAAAGACATAGGACATCCTAAGTAGTTGATAATACCTGATTTGATGAAATTGATTACCACTTTAGAAGTACATTATTTGCATGCAAGAGCCTTAGTCCATCTTCTGAAATAATTAGTAACAGTGAGAATATACCTATGGCCTATAGAAGAAGGTGGATTGTTGGACCTATGAAGTCCAATCCCCACTACGCGAAAGGCTTTACCTCAAAAATTGGTTGAAGTGGGAGTGTTGCATACTTCTCTCTAGTGGTTGTTGTTTGACATACATGGAAAGTTCTAACATGATTATGTGCATCTTTGAACAATGTGGCCCAATAATAACCATATCTCAGAATCTTATTTGCAATGGAATGTGCAGATCCATGGCTAGTACCATATCTATCATGAAATTCTGCCATGACTCTTTCAGCTTCTTATTGTCCCAAGCATCTTAAGTAGACACTTTCATGGTTCTTTTTGTATAGAACAACTCCCTTCAGCATGAAACTATCACTCTTCAATTTTAATTCTCTCATTTGTACAACATTAAGATGATCTAGACACTATTGATTCAAAAGATAGTAAATGATATCATCATACCAGTTCCCTGGAGAAACGTCTCCAAGATTATAATGTTGAGCTTGAAGGTCAGGGCCCATTTCTTCCATTTTTCTAGTAATCCCTTTACCTCTTACCACTTTCATGGGTTGAATCTCAATATCATACTCCTACAACATAGTCACCCACTTAGTTCTACATTCTCCCAGTTCATTTTGCATCAGTAGCAGCTTGACTGCAGGGTCTAGTACTACTGCAAAGATGTTGTTCCTGAGAATATAGTGTCTAAATTTATTCATAGGTCCAACTAAGGTGTAGGCCTGCTTCTCCACACTTGGGTACCTTAGTTTTGCATCTTTTAGTGAGGCACTCAAAAATTCTATGGGGTGCTCATTTCCTTGATCAGACTTTTGGGTCAACATGCCAGAATAGGAGTGATCAAAAGCAAAGGAATATATGTAAAATGGCTTGGCATAATCAAGACTCACCAAGACTAGGGCTTCAACAATAGCCTTTTTTATTTCTAAAAATGCTTCTTTACCCTTTGTATTCCATTCAACTTTAGCTTCCTACTTCAACATGGCATTTAATGGCTTGACTATCTCAACAAATCTAGTGATAAATTTCTATACAAAGTTAATCTTACCAAAAAATGACTTCATTTCTTTCTTGCTAGCAGGTGGCTGGATCTTGAGTATGGCCTCCACTCGTTCAGGATCAATAGCAATACCCTTATCTAAAATAGCATGCCCTAGTATTTTTCCCTGAGTAACCCCAAAGATACATTTCTTTGGGTTAAGATAAATGCCAAACTCTCTACACCTCTGAAATACCTTGCATAAGTATGATATATGATCACCTCATTTTTTGGAGAAAACTATCAGATCATGGTCCATATAAATTATGATGCACTTACCAATTATGTCCTTAAAAGAAATTCCCATAGCTCTTTGGAATGTAGCTCCAACATTGATCAGGCATAAAGGAATCCTTCTATAGGAAAAAGTGCCCCACTTTGTGGTGAAAGCAATTTTATGCCTATCTTCATATTGTACCATAACTTGGTTATATCTAGAGTAGCCATCTAAAAAAGAAATCATTTGAGACCCATTGAAAATCTAAAGTACTTCATCCAACGAAGGAACTAGATAATTGTCTTTTTCTGATGCTCTGTTAAGGTTCCTAAAATCCACACACAGTCTGATTTCCTGATTTTTCTTTCTCATAGGGACAAAATTCGCAACCCAAGTTGAATGCCTAACTAGGAATATGATTCCAACAGATAGCAACTTTTGCACTTCTTATTGGATTATGGATTCCAACATAGCATTGATCACCCTTTACCTCTACCTGAAAGGTCTTGCTCCTAGCTTTAAAGGGGTAGTATGAGTTATAACTGAAGTGTCATATGTCTTTAGGTCCTCATAGCTTTAGGCTATCACGTCTTGATACGTATGCAAAGCATCAATGATTCATTTTCTCTCCTCTGGATTACACACTTTACCAATGAAGACATTTTTGATATCATCTTGAGTCCCTAGGTTGTATGTTTCACATTGTCCATTAATGAATTCCTTCTTAGCATCTTGCTCTTGATCTCTAACCTTATCCAGATCAAAAATTCTTTCTAGCTGCACCATTCCCCTTGGAATAGTATTAGTCTTCCAATTAACAACTCCTTCTAAATCCATCTCTACTTCTTGGGGCTTAGCTTCATCAATAATCTGAGAAGTAAAGACATATGAACTTGTAATAAAATCCAAAATATGCTTATCATCTTCAAATACCTTAAATTTGGTCACATTGTTAGGCACTGAAGGCACTGGGGTTAGTTCCATATTAAATTTCTTTAGTCCAAAAAGAGACAAAGGCTGCAAAGTACTAGCCACCTGAGCTAGGGAATATTCCATTTGGTTCTTATTATGTGGTATCAACTGAATTTTGAGGCATCAAATCCTTTAATAAGGTCCCATATTCTATGCCTATAATTGGTCATCCTTCTATCATGGAATGAGTATTGTCTCCTGACTTGTTTGACCACTAGCTTAGAATCCCCAAAGACTTGCAAAATTTTGACCTTTTTTCCTTAGTACCATAAGCAACCCATGAATCAAAGCCTCATATTCTCCTACACTATTGGTACAATGAAACTGAAGTCTATGAGCAACAAATAAAATTTTACCTCTTGGACTAATTAGCTTGAATCTTGCCCCAACTCCTCGCTTTGATTTAGATCCATCAAACCTTAAGGTCCAACAACCATCAAGTGCAGATTTCCTCGTTGCATCCCTTGTACTATTTTTTTGGAGGGTTCTTCATGAAGCATCGCCTTCTTCCCTTTGGGATCCTCTTGAATATTCAGTATATTGATTTTGACTGCTGGAGTAGGGTTGATACATTTCTACACTTGTTCTATTGTAGCCTGGCACAACCAATAATCCAATTCAAAATGGTAGGCATTGTGAACTCTACACCAATTGGGCAAGAGTAATTCTCCAAAGTTCATTCCTCTACCCAAATGAATTTGGTCTTTAATACACTTCTAAATGAGTTCTTGTAAATTATCCAATAGGCTGAGTTGGTGATCTTCAAGATTGTCATCATTAATTGGTTCCACTAGGGCTCTAGTACCACTAGATTTAGTTGTAATATCAATGGGTGTAGTATGTAACATAAGTATTTCTTCCACATCAGGTTCTTCAAAAGGGGTTGCCAACACATAAATGATCACCTCTAATATCAATATTTCATTCAAAGTATTCTGATATTTTGTGATCATATATTTCATCCTATGTTCTCTCTCAATCCTAATCTAATTTGGCACTCCCTTCCAGGGAAGCCACATGTGAGACTGATCTTTTGATACATATCCATTCAGATCCTTAGTAAAGTCTTCCCAAAATCAAACCATAAGTGTCAGGTATATCTGCTACCTATATATTAATGACTTTATGAATTCTAGGATCAGAAGTGATCTACATGTGAATCATGTTCAATTCCCCTACAACATTAACTTTAGTTCTATCTAGTTGAGTGACTTTCTTTTGTGAGTTAGTAGGGGTAATACCTAAAGATCTAAAATCACCAAAGGGTATTACATTGGTAGAAGCACCTGAATCCAACAAGCAATTGTTGAAGTTCTTACCAAATATATGGACATAAATTAAAAATGGAGGAGTTTCTATTTTCCCTTGAAATAAAGTTAAGGGGGTATCAACCTGGGCAACTTGATTTTTATCTTTCTCTCTCCCTTTATCTCCAGGTTGTGTGTGAACCTAATTTTGAATTTGATTATGACCTTTTACTACTTGAGGACTAGATGCTTTATTAACACTCTCACTGACTGATTTATCTTGTGATATTGAACTTGCATTGTAAGCTCCTAAAACTGCATTTCTAATAGTTTGGACTCTCAATAATTCAAATGTGGAGAGACTTACCTTTAGCTTCTTGAGTTCTTCTACAACATATATTGCTAGTTGTTCTACACTCAGGTTAGTAGGAGCTTCTTTGGGGCACACTACCACCTTGTCTTTGCTAGTTTCAATAGTCTACCCTTTTGATGGATCCACTTGTCGTTGATCTTTAGATAAGTATTGTCTAGGCACATGAGAATATGTTGGATTATTGTTGGCATTGGTATTTGGAGGTGTGGTGAAATTGTTTGTAGGAATAGAAGTGGTGAATGGGCCTCCATTTTGCAGATGTTTGTGTGGCAGATCCATATATTTCATAACAGGCCACTGGAATGTCTACACCTCTTCAATATAAGTTCCTTCCTCATCCATGGGGCCATTATCATTCATAGGATTTTCATCAAACAACTGTGTGATTTCATCTCCATTGCACACTTGATCTACTTCATCGTTAAACTAGTTTGATTCTTCTTCAAGCAAATTCTCCTTGCTCTGTGGAAAAGGAGTATGATTTAGCACCAACATTGATGAATCATAGGGAGTAGATGGTACCAACTCTTGATTACTTGTATTATTCTCCACCTCATACTAAAATATTGAAGCTATTGTCTGGAACTCAGGATATTCTAATTCATAATGTTGACTTATCCTTATGAGCCTACACCAACTTGATAAAGCAGCTTTAGCTAGATATACACCACTTGGAGGCTTCTCTTGATTAAATGGCTGATCCAATGGGGTAGGGAAACCTCCATTATTAGGCCTTGTATCCCAAGTCTTGTTCTATCTAGGTGGTTGTCTTCTGTCAAATCCTTATCCACTAGCTTGCCCCAAATCAAAGTTCTAGTCTGAAGATTGTCCCTCATCAAAATGATGTCCTCTGTCATAATTATGTTCTCTTTCAAGATGTTGTCCCCTATCAAAGTGCTGCCAATTTGAGATTCCTAATTTCCCTATTATGATTGGATTGCATACTCCTTTGAGTAGCCTGGAATTGGTTATTTTGGTTTCTCAAATAAGTGACTTCCCTGTTCATCTTTTTCACTTGTTCAGCCAGTTCATCCAGCCTTTCCTTGTTAGAATTGTTATATGGAGCCTGGTTTGCATTGTTTTGAGGACATCTTGCTAGAAAACCAAAGTTCAGTGCCTAGTTCAATACCTTGAAATTCTACAAATATGTAGGAAAACCAATCCGAGGTTGTGGATGAAGAGGTTGATTAACATTTTGCTAGGGGTAGTTGACCACGGGTGGAACTTGACTCACAGGAGGTCCTGGGTGAGGAACCAAAGGCAACTAAGGTATCAGATTCATGATAGGATTATGATTGGCAAGAGCCTAATTAAGAGTTGGGACCTACCCAGGGTTAGCAGTGGGTCCTAGTGATGGTAAAGGCCTAGACAAGTGTTGTCTCAGACTAGTACTAATTTTTACAACCTCTATGTATGCATCAAGTAGGGTAGTAGGAGGGTTGTTTCTCCACTTCATGAAGGTGGGTATCAGACTATCTAGACCCTCATAATAGACTTGTGAAGTAGTGGCCTCTTCTACAACATAAGGAGCTTGTAGTCGGGTATAGGCATGATGAAACCTATTGTTAAAGGACCCTATAGGATCATTGAATTCTCTCTTAACCTTAGTTAACTAAAGGTAAAGCTCATTTGGACTAATGGGAATCCTAAACTTCTGAAGAAATGCAGTTTCCAGTTTAGTCCAATTATGAATAGACCCAATAGAAAAATTATTGTACCAGTAGAACACATCTTATCCTAGGGAATAAGGAAAGAGCTTGCACACTACATCCTAGTGATTGATTCCTTTATCTGTAAGGAAAGTCTGAAAAATCCAGATATGTTCCTTTGTGGTCCTATTAGGGTCATTAACAGGGAACTTAGAACAAAAGTGTTTTGGGTTCTTGGGCATAACATTGTAATTATTGAAGGTCAAAGGAGATGGATTATTGCCAAGGAAAGCCATTGGTGGGGGTAGAGGTGGTAATGGCTGATTTATGGCTTGTTGGGGTTGTTGAATGGGAATGGCTTCTAAATCAGATGAGGATGATGGAGATGATGGAAGTGGTTGGACGAATGATGATTATCTCCTTCATTTGGTCCTTCTTGACCAAGTAGGAGCTTGCAACTCTTGAAATTCCTCTTCTCTTGGAGTGGATCTGGTTCTTCTTCTAAATCTTTCAAGAGAAATGGTAGACAAAACTCGATCCAGCTATCTTATTCAGGCCCTCCTTCTAGCATCAATCTGTTGATGCTATTTTCTACACAACAATAACTCAAACAAGATACAAGTATCCTATCTCTCTTGAAAGGTAAATCTCTATCAACAGGCCTCAACAGATAACCCCAAGGTCTCTAATGTTACATCTTGATAATGCATAAACAACTCAATTAATATGTGAAAATGTTGGTAATCACAAAGGGACCTTACTACAAGAAAATATTGGAACCTCAAACCTATCAAATCTAACAATATGGTGATGTTTCAAACCCTAAATCTAACCCAAATAATGAAATAAATAGCAAAGGATAAGGGTTTCAAAGAGATTTCTAAGTTTAATACTAAACCTAAGATTAACAATGCAAATGATAAAATACTCAAAATGGACCAATCCCTCAAAAACTAATTCCTACTTGACCTAGATAAATCTGCAATCTTACAAAAATAGTGCAATCTTCTAAGGCACACAAGATTTTCAGGTTATAAACATTCATCCAAAATAGTGATATTGCAATGGAAATGAACAAGCATTCACAACTGAACTAAGCACAATTAGCAACAAAGTCTAGGCTAACTTTGGAAAGCAACAAATAGTCAACTAGCTACAAAAAGTATGGACTAGAGATTGATGCAACACTTCAAGAATCAAATCATAAACACCATTAAGTCATCTAATATTAAGTCTAACATATATCAAATAAACTTAAGTAATTTCAAAAGATAGAATCATAGGAACCATACCAGATAAAATTAACACAAGAAAGGCACCGAATCACAATGTCTTTGCTTGCACTAAATCATCCAAAATAGCAATAACTCCAGTTTTTTGTTACGACACTTGCTTGAAAATAACCTAACTAGTAACTTCTTACTCTAATGCTTTATTCACTCCAATGTAATACCATCTAGCCCTTTCAAATGAGGCACTAACCCTATTTATAGAGATTACATCTCATGTTGCCCCAAATAAGGTTACAAAATAATTGACCCCTAAAACAAGTCAACCAAGAAGAATTCAAAATAAAGTAAAGTATGCATTAAATGTGTGTGTTCCATCCAATTCATCCTGGGATCTCCAACATGGCTTGGTCCAATGCATGCAAAGGATGAAGATAAATAAAGGGGAATCAAAAATTCTGATGAGGCATTGTATTAACTGCTCTACCCTTTGTCTCTATCTCATTCCAATTTATCCTGAACCATCAAAAATACCTTCTACAAGTCAGCTATAGGTGGAATAACTAACACTTTAATTTTCCTTTCAATGGAATTAATGTCCTCTCTTGAATGTATTATGACCTTATCTCAATCCACCTTTAGAGTTTGATACTTATCCATCACTACAATGTATGTAGCTACATCATTTATTTGGTGTTCGGTGATTGGGTCCTCATTGAATAGATAATATACATCACATCACCATCTTCTCAATTGCTCCACGCTGATATGCTTTGGTACAAACCGTTTTCTTCCTATCATAAATTTGAAGAAAGAAATGCACTTGTTGTAGATTTTGGTTAGGGTATCCTCAATTTTCTTCCCTTTCTTATTCACTTTCTTCAAAACCTTTTTCCTTATTTGAAAAACTTCATACCATTCCCAGGGTACTGCAACTTTGCAAGAAGGAAGAATTCCATCACTTACCAGTTTGTCTTCAGTGTATTCCATGATGGTCTTAGTCTTTTGCAATAAGAGATCCACATCCTCCTTATCCTGAGCTAGTACATTCTTTAACCACTCCATTGATCTCATGGCATCTTCAGCAGTTGAAAGGATATCTTTGACAACACTATCTCCTTTAGCTTCAACTCCTTGCAACTAGTTCATTGTGGCATGTGTAGTGGTTTTCATCTTCTCCAACTTAGTTATTATCTCATGTGGTAGAAATTTTGTAGCAGATGATGAGGAGTTGATGGATTGCAAGGGTTTCATCAAGTCTTGCAAATACCTCTTAAGTTTATCATTCTCCTTCTTCAAATCCTACTTAGATTGCACTTCTTTCTTCAATCTGCTCTTATTCTACTCTTATTTTGTCTTCTCTTCCTCTAGCCAGTCTATCTCTCAAACTGGTTTATCCTTCACAACTTCATAGTCATGGCCTTGAATCAAATCTCCATCATCTTCAATCTGATCAGGAACGGCATTTATGTTGTATAGCTAGATCAAGTTCACTGGCAATCTGGAGAACTTCTTTTTCCTAATTTCAAATGCATCCTTGCTATTATCCAAATAATCCTCTACATCATCCTTATGACTATAGTCAATAATGGCCCTCTTTTGTGCCTCACCAATCCTATCAAATTTGGATCTCTTAGAATGGAAAGAGAGACCTAGAGTGCTCATTTCCTCCTTAGAAGCATGGTCCAAATTAATAGAAGGGATGGCTTCATTATTGCCTATTTTCAAAGGAAAATCGCCACCAAATCCAGTCTTATGTTTGTCCTTCTTGACAATTGCATCAAAATAAAAAAAAATTATTGTGACTTCGAGAAGTGGAATGTGATATGTGGAATATCTAGGGAGTCTATATGGAGCCCTTTGACAACCATATATTCTGATGTATGAAAAGGTAGGTAACTGGATAAACCAAGCTCCAAACCTCTTGATTAGTTCCTTGGCATTATCTAAGATCCGGACATGCTCTACACCATGTAATAGCCAAGTGATGTATATGGTTAATGCATCATTCACCCTCCTATAACTTGTGCTACCCAGGTGTAATTGTGGGTACACCACATATATCACATATTTCCCATACATGCCTCTTGTTCTTAGCCCCTTGTATGGATGGAACCTTGCAAGTTCCTAGACTAAGTAAGAGGTCATTGTGAAGGTATTTGTCTACAAGACATTGCACATTTTTTCATGTATCATTGCACTTATAATGCCTACCCAATGGTAGTCAATATTCTACTCCATCCTCACAATAATATGGAACATATAGTTTTCAAATACTCCTACACTCTTCAATCCCACCACTCTACTGAGGAGTGTGATAGCATCATAGTATTCCTTTTTGAACTTAGCTCTGAATAGTTGCTTGGGTAGCTTGGAGAAGTGAGACTCAGGTTTCTCTAGCAAGGAACTGATGACCTACTATAATTTGAAGATGTCCTCATCATAATACTTCTTTTCTATATCTATATCAAATCCTGCCACATGAGACCTACTGTGGATGTCAAAGGTTTGGGCTATAGACACAGGGTTAATATTTTCAACTATTCTTCCTTGAGGACCAACTATCCTTTGTGTGCCCCTATCATAATGTTTGGAACATTCAAGCACCAAATCATAGCATTGAACTATATAAGGGAATCGGGCTACATGGGCCAATCCTGATTCCAATATTCTTCTAGCCAACAAGGGAATGTTCTATGTTGCCATCCTTGCCTTAAATTCCTCATAATCCCATAGACCAACATTTGTATTAGTGACCTCTGACCAGATGGAAGTCAACTTGCTCTCTAGGATCCTACTCCTTATATCCATTTTGATCCTTTCTACCTCAGAGATAGAAAATCCTTTAGCATTTTGATCTATTACCTTGCCCTTGGTCCTTCCAGCAATGACCTGGCTTGATTCAACCCGCATTCAACAAAAGACTAAAAAAAATCCATCACAACATGAAATTCAAGTTAGTCCATCATAAAATTACATATTCATCCTTAATACAAGTCCCATGATGAACAAAATCCCCTAAAATCTCACAAAGATTACTTCTTTGAAAGTTCAGGTTTTACTTCACTCACGGAATTTAGGCTAGAGAGGAATTTCAGGAAATTCTAGGCTAGACGGAATTCAGTGAGACAAGCAGAAAAAACTTCCAACAATCATTTAATCAACCATAATCAATTAAAAAACATCATGATACAACTTTAAATAACTCAAACTGATCACATAATGCACAATCATTAGCTGATAGCTCATGGTTCCCCACAATCCTTCATTTTTAGCAGGATTTCAGAGAATTTTGTCAAGGACGAAAATCTGCGAAAATGGCAAGAGTTCAAAAACTTCGGGAAAATAAAGGGCCAAAGAAGTTTTGGTAAAATCCTAAGGAAACAAAATTTCATGAAGTCAGCATAATTTTCATGTTTTAAGCATATCTTCAGGAAATTGATAAAGTGATGAAAATTGGGGAATTCCTAAAGTAAAGGAAATTTGCTAGATGTCTGAAAACCTAAAATCCTTGACTCCTTTTGGATTTCACCCGAATCGATTAAACAATTAGGATGTTGGGGATTTTTTCTTGGATTCAATTTTTTTTATTTCAAGTGGAGGACCATTGGTTTCAAACTCATTCAAATGTCACCTCAAGCACTGAGTGAGATGATTTCAAAGGGGAACACTAAGAGGCATCACAAACACATAATTAGGATGAAATTCAACTTTTCATTTATGCTATCCTTCATACAACTTCTCCCACAACCTAACTAAGATAGGGAAATTATCAGATTGGACGATGGACAACAAGTTTTAATTTTCCCAGGATGTGATTTTATCAATGGTCAGAGATTTGCTAGGTCAAACTACGACTCGGTCCATCAAGTATGAAATTGAACAAAAAATCAAATAGAGCAATAGTTGAGCACATTAAATCTTGATCAAGCAAAATAAAAGCAATGCGAGCTATAGGGAAGGGCATCAAACCGAAACCAGAAACCCTAGCTCCACTACTGAACTCTACCACATCAAAATCCTGACTCAAAGCATACACACACAAACCATGAAGCAATTGAATTCATTCATCAAAAGAGAAGGTAATGTGTACATACCATGAGAACCAAGAAATTGAAATAGCAACAACTGGCAAGAAACCCTGGAGTCTAAGAAAATACATGCAACCACTAGAAAAATCTAATTAAAGCAAGCTACAAAATCGTACAAGAGGTATAAATGCAATGAAAAGACAGTAGGCTCGAGAATCTGAAGGCACGATGAAATTTTGGGAAAATCTAGACCAAACAGAATTATGCGAAGTCCTAGAATTTCCAAAAATAATGCAAAGCAAACCCCGTCGGGTTTTCAAGGCATTCAAGGAATTTCGCCCAAAGGGAATTTTCCTGAAAATAAAGAAAAACCCAAAATAGTCCCAAAACACAAGATCTTCAAAGTGTTTCCTGGAAAGGGGATTTGCATGAGTAGGATAATCATTTAGACACATGCCAATGCAACCAAATCCTCAAAATCAAAGGTCCAAAACACCCAAAAATGAAATTAAAAGAGGTCCCTACTTTCAGCAAGGTATGTATGTGAAAATTGTATGACAAGATGGAGGAATGTAAATTTGAGGTCCCATTTGATTTTGCATGGTGAGAGGGATTGTGGGGAAAGATGATGATTCCATTAAATATTGTGATGCTAATGTCACATTTAGACCTTGTAACTAATTGAAAGGGTTCCCTTGACCAATGGGTAGGGGGTTCCCTTGTTTTATTTGAGGTGTGATCAAGGTATTACCTTAGTTGATGGGATTCATAACCTAGGTGTTGTTTTGATTTGGATCAATGATAGATGGGTTTTATGTGGATGGTGGATTCACTTGAGTAGCTTGGGACTTATATGCATTGATAGAAGGTGCTAAGTTGTCCCCTCAATAATCTGATAGGAGGTGGTAACAGTAGTATGTAACCTACATATCGAGGTAATGATAATAGTTCAGAAGGACATGTTTCTATGTCTCAATATTCTAATATGAATTTATTGGAGGCTAAATGTATTGATGGAAAAATTAGATGGTGATACATGGAATGAGGTTGATTGCACATCATTATTCTGAATCAATGTATTCATTGGGTCAACGATTTCAACCTAAAGGTGATAAATGAGTTCTCTGATAACCATGTAACTGTTTGTGATATCTCGATACTCGATTGGTGAATGAGGTAGTACTATGACAATGTACATTAAGCTAACTTAAATGAGGAGATAGCTAAATAGGGAAATTTTTAATGTAATGAATAATGAATCGTATTGAACACAATAGTACAATGTATTGCATTGTAATAGACAGAGAGGGTGGTTTGTTGAAGATCAGAGTGATTGTAGTGCTGCCAAACTAATTTTTTGAATCAAAAACTAAAAGAGAATAGCTCTATGACATGTATGTAATTGACAATTTATTGTAATACAAATGATCTTTGCTTTGGTGTGTGGGTTTTTTTCTAAAAGGGTTTTCCCATGTAAATCGAGTGTTTATTCTTTGTTGATGTTTTACTTGTCTATTCTATTATTCATGTGCACTTAAATGAACTATAATTGCAAATTTTAAAGTGATTTTATATATCTCTCCTAAAGACTAGCATTAGGAAGGTATATTTTGCACTTTGATTTCCTTTGACATATCATTTGTTTGGTGTAGAATTTATTTTCTATAAGTAAGATGAATGATTTAGGTGTGTAGGTATCTTTCTCAAATGGTAGTTGTAAGATGACCAAAGGTTTTATGGTTTTTTCTAAGGGTGCAAAAATTGGAACTCTGTATAATTTGGATGCTTGCACAGTTCATTGCAATAGTACTTTTGTGAAGTCTAGAAAAAGGGCTTCCTCATCTGATCAAGTAGAGAAGGAGGACATTATTCTTGAGGGTGCTAATTAGCTAGAGGTGAAGCTTCTAGTGGATAAAATTTTATGGCACTAGAGGCTTGGCCACATTGGTGAAAATGGTTTAAAAGCCTTGAAGAATAAAACCCTATTTGATGGGCTTAATGATTGTAATCTAAATTTCTATTTTTATGAGCATTGTATATATGGAAATCAACACCATGTTTCTTTTTATTCCACTTCTCACAAATATTCTAGAATTCTGGACTATATTCATGTTGATGTGTTTGGTTTAATTAATGTAACTTAATTATCAAAATCTTTGTATTTTTTCACATTCATAGATGATTATTTGAGAAGGACATTTGTATATTTTATCAAAACTAAATCTAAAGTATTCAGTCAATTTAAGAAGTTCAAAACCTTGGTATAAAATCAGACTAGTAGGAAAATAAAGTGTTGAGGATGAATAATGGTGGTGAATTTTGTTCCACATATTTTGAAAGGTTCTATAAGGACCATGGGATTAAGATACATAAAAAAAATAACTATACTCCACAACAAAATGGAGTTGTAGAGAGGATGAAAAAAAATCTGGTAGAGAGGGCAAGGAGTATGGTGAGTGGTGCTAGCCTTGAACTGAAGTTCTAGACTGATGTTGTAGCCACTATGTGTTGTCTAATTAATAGATCTCCTACTTTGATGCTCATTGATAAGGCACCTATTGAAGCATGGTTTGGTAAGAATCCCTCATTGAGACATATTAGAGTGTTTGGTTGTGAGGCATATGCTTATGTGCCTAGTGAAAAGTGATCGAAATTGGAGAACAAGGTAGTGAAGTGTATCTTCATCAGTTATAGCATTGGTGTGAAAGGGCACAAGATTTATAACATAGTTATAGGTAAGGTGATCTATAGAATAAGTGAGATCTTTCATGAGCTAAAACCTTCTCATGGAAAAGTCAATTATTGGACTCTCAAGTGGCTATCTTTTGTAGGCAGAGTGTTGTTGTTGAAATATATGGTACAGGCTCTTCTAAATTATAGAGGTATGGTTTATTTGACTTCTTTAAGTTTTCTAAGGGAGTTGGATTCCTTTTCTAAACAATTTGTGTGGTTAGGTAATCTTGAATCCACAAAGTGGAGTATGGTGAAGTGGCAGACTATTTGTAGATCAAATTAGGAAGGTGGCCTTGGTCTAAGGTGGACTATTGTCATGGGGTAGGTATTGTCTACTAAATTGTATTATTTTTGGTGCTCTAGTCATGATCAAGCTTTGGCCAAGATCCTTAATTATAAATATCTAGGAGGAGATGGCAAGTGATGGTATGCATAGAATCAACTTTTTGGGGAAGGGATCTATGATTTAGGATACTCTTAAGAGAGGTGCTAAACTTATTCAGTAGGGTTTGTTTTTTATTTGTAATGGGGGGTCAAGGCCCTATTATAGTTTGACTCTTAGGATGGCTGCCCTCCTATCTTTTCCATTTATCCATAATTACAACCTATGTGTCTATATTTTTTACAAGTTGGATGGTCCAGGGTGGAGGATTTCAAGATGAGTAGGAAGTTGGGTAAGGTGGAAGTGTTTTAGTGGTAGGATCCCTCAGTTTGGTCATCGGGTGGAGCTATGGAGGATCAAGAGGAGTTGGCTTGTATTCATCCTAGAAGGCAATGTAACTCTCTAGGGTCTAGTGATATTCTAGATTGGGGCTTGGATCCAAGAGGAGTTTACATGGTGACCTCTAGCTACTAGGTTTTGGATAGGCAGAAATATGGTGGTGACAAATTCCCTTGGTGGAAATAAGTGTGTAGTAAGTATGATTGGCCCAAATGTAATTTTTTTCATTTGGCTAGTTGCTTGGAATAGATCTCTCACATGGTAGAATCTCCACAAGAGAGGTTTCCAAGGACCATCTATCTGCTTCATATGTGTAAATTTTGAGGAGATTCTTTCACATTTATTTTTATAGTGCTCTTTCATTTGGGTCATTTAGCACCTTTCATGGGATGATTGGAAGAGGCATTTGTGCATGCTTCTTCTCTTGTTGAGTTTTGAAAACATTTGGGAAGGTCACTAGCTAAGAGATTATTCCTTTAGGTTGTGTTGAATATTGGGATTTCTTGCATTATTTAGCAGGCATGGCCCTAAAGGAACCATAAGATATTCAATGGAAATGGTTGGGAGTTGAACAACTATGAAAAATATTTTTGGGAATGATCCAAAAAATTATCCAACCTAAGTGTGTGATTGATACCTCTTCTGAGCACAATGAGGTGGATCTAATGTATGTAATTGGCATCTTTGGGCTGGCCAAGTCCCTACACTATCATGGGGGATTCACCAACCTCAAAGGAAAACCTAGCGAGAGGGGAGATGGTCCCCTTCTCTTGTTGGTGTTTCAAATATCAACACTAATGGTTCCTCAAAGGGAAATCTTATGCTTGCTGGATTTGGAGGTGTTAGAAGGGACTATTTAGGTGATGCCCGATTCTTCTTCTCATTCTTCCAATAACACTAGTGTAATAATCTTATGGAATCTTAGGATATCCTTATGGATTTGGAGAGGGGATGTGCACTGGGATGGATCATAATTATTTGTGAATCAGTTTATCAAATCTTGATTAATATGTTGAATAGGTGAGATCTTGGTGATATAAATTAGCATTTGGAGTTGGAGGTGCGGTAGATTGAATAGGTTGGCAATTCTTTGGATGATTTCTGGGTTTTCCATATTCCACGAGAGTGGAATAGAGTGGTGTATTATTGGACTAAATGTGCTTCAGATTTTATGAGAGATTTAAGGGTTGATAGCTAGGAACATTTACCTTCAAAGTTTTCTCAACAACTAAAATATTTGATTATTGAAGATAGGTGTCTATAAGTGGTGGTCTGGGGGGGATTTTCATTGGCATTTTTCTTGTATGGTCTTTTTTTATTCAATTACATGGATTGGCTAGTCCCTTCTTGGAGGGGTTGGTATGGGTAACTTTTGTACTTATGCTTTTTTTATTTAATAAATTTTTACCCCTCTTTTTTGAACAAAAAAAATAAAAAAATCAATAATATTAAATAAATGTTAAAAAATCATTGTTTTCATATTCTAACAAAAATATTTAGTGTTATATTTAATACATATTTAATTGGGAGTTAGTTTCTCATAAGGTATTTGAATATGTCCTTCAGATTGTTATACACAAATGTAATGATTTATAAGCATTCAAAGAATATATTGTAAAACCTTATAAGAATTAATATTACCATCATTTATAGTTTTTTTGTGCAAGTGTATATACTTGATTTTTCCAATATGATATTATTGCACAATATTTTTTTTTGGTGAGGTTTCATTAAGATTTTTTTTTAAGGAAGGTGAATGTATATCCTTACATTATTTCTCTTGTACAATGATAACGAGAAGTAGTCAAATATTGTGAATCAAAGGAAGGAGAGTCATGATAATTGAGGGAAAATTAGTCTAGATGTTACAAGGATAAAATTCTTCACAAATATTAAACATAAAAGAGAGGATGATTTGTGTGGTGTGAGTAATGTATGTTAGTTATTTTTTATGAACCAAACTTAATCTTACTACTTACCTATGAATCTACCAAAATTCAATAATGAGAAAGGGTAAGGATTGGCCAACACACAAGTAAAGACTTTAAGGTCCTTACTTCTTCACTTTGGGCTTTTTTAAACCCAGGAGGGTAATCCTAATTTTTCTCATGTGACATTCATTTGGTCAAGAAAATTTCTATGCATAGACAGATTCCTATGAATGCAAGATAGACATCATGCATCAAAGGTTTGTTTGACCTTTAAACAAGTTACTATCTATTGTAAGGAATAAAAGGGTACTTCAGATTTGTACATTATACTTTGAAGATTTTTAGATGGTTTTCATCCTCATTTCAAGCCCTCGGTCAAGTGAACAAATAATTCATATATCCTTTAAAATAACCAAATGAAAAGACCAATGCCTTGTCCTAGGGAAATGGAGTTATGCTTGAACCAATAATTAATGGACTATCGATATATTGCATTACAATATTCAACTCACTATGCCTTAAACATAACTACTTATCAATCTTATGCTCTTCCTCACAAATTAGAGACTTCACTTTAGCATTTAATCAATCTTTTGAATTGAAGTAGAAATGAAATCAATCATTCAATTAAAAAAATTGAAGAAAAATGAAAAGACCATTAACCATTTCATTCTTAATGATGATGAAAATTACACGAGAGAAAATGTTTAGAAACTACTATTTTCATTTATATCTATTACTATTGTAAAACTATTTGAGATCATTGCAAAAATACTTATGCACTAGAAGTTCCTTACTGAGCTATTCATTTTTACATTGTTTTACATGAGCTTAGTTTCCACTTAGACCCTTATGACAGTCAAAACTCAAACTCCTTGAAATCAGCACTAAAATCCCTTTTATAGAACAAGGGAGAAACAAGCAATAGGTTGAATTAAAATTACATTTCATTTCATTTGAAAGCCAATTTCACTTGAATTTGAGATATTTTGTAGTTAGTTGCATGTAATCATTTGAAGCAAAAGAAATAAAATTCCACACAATTTGGTTGAAGAAGACTAGCCGCCCTTCCAAAACACGTAATTAATTGTTGTAGTAGCACCAAAGCATCTTGTCCTTTTTGACTATTGATCATCAAATATTGTGCCTCTTTGATAGTCTTTGTGCCATAGAAAAATTGCCCTTCAAAATTTTCATTGTGTTTTAGGCCTTTCTCTCATAATGCTTGGTCCATTTTTATTTGATTTAATGTTGTAATGTGGCTTGAACATTCACATTAGTTCTTTAAAATTAAAATTATGACATCTTGTGAATGTGTTGTGAAGTGTTGTAAAACATTTCTACACTTTTCCAGACTTTATTCATTACAATTCACCTAAAAATCGCCTTTTTAATCACTTATCAAGTCCTATTTTGAAGTGTTGTAAAGTCTTATAACAAGATTTCATGCTTTTCAAGGCTTAATTTCACTATTTACACCTTTCTTATGCTTTATTTCACCCCTTTATGCACTCATAAGGCTTAATTATGTTTTTGAATATAAACCCGACAAACAACATTAAATGCAAGATAATTCCGGACACCCACTTTCAAGTCCAATGTGGGACTCATTCGCCATGGGTGGCGAATCAGTCCCTGTTGGCTCAAAATTCAAAATATTTCAAATTTTCTTTTGGGTTTTTATTCAAAATCACCTTATGTCGCCCTATGATGAGGTATCATTGGGTTACTAAGGCACAAGTGTGTATAAATATGTGTTTTTCTTCTCATTTTATATCTCCTAATCCATTCAAACAATCTTTTCATTCAATAATCATTCAATTAGCATTCCAGAACTTTCCATCATTCAATCAAGCATGAATCAAGTATCTTTGAGCAATCATTGATATATCTTCAAATTTCTTCAACAAGGTTGGTGAGTTTAGGATAGTTTCATGTTGTTTATTCATCTTTTGTTGTTCATTTCATAACATTTCTTCATTTAAGCATTTGATTACCAAAGTGGAATTTGACCAAGGAAAATCCTTATAACCTAACCCTTAACCATTTTTCTCCTTTTGCATGTGTGTTTGTAGACTTTTGTATGTAGATCTATCAAGCAAATAGGTGTTGAAAAGTGGTCAACAAGTCAACAAAGTTTTTCAAGTCAAATCAGACCTATTTCAAGCTTGGAGACAACCTATAGTTCATTTTCTACAGATTTGACTCTTTCAACCCGATAAGAAGAGAAGCTCAGATTTGGTACTACAAAATTGGTCCCTGATTTCATAGAATTTTGCGAGAGGGCTGATTCACCATCAGTGATGAATGAGTCCCACCTTGAGGATGGAAAGTTAGATTTTGTCAGATTCCAGATCCCGACAATTAGAAACCTATTTTCAAAAATTTTCATCAAAAGGAGGATTGATTCTCCATCAGTGGTGAATGAGTGCCACTGGTGATTTTTAGTGATCTCTCTTAGCATTAAAGACACTCCAGATTCTTCATTCTCTTCCTAGGTGCACTTTGATTCAACCTTCTTCATTTCTATTTTACATTTGTTCATCTTTTACTTCATGCTTGCATGTCACATTATGTTTTCAAACATTGCATATTTCTTAGATTTTGCATTCATAATCAGTCAATTACTTAACTTAGTTGCATTCATATCATCTCATTTAGTCTTAATCACATGATATACATCTTAATTTGAGTGAACCACATTGATTTTTTGTGAGGTTCATCTCTCTCCTTTTAGGTGAAACATACTAAGAGTGCAAGAGTAGCCTATAAGCCTCACACCCAAAAATCTATGGTTCATTTTGGTGAACCTACATATTGAATTTATCATATCATTTTTATTTGCATTTATATTTTCATCTTAGGAATTAATTGCATTGTCTTTTGCACTATTTTTACAAGCTAGGGTTCCTTAAAATTGCATTTGTGAAAAACTCATTTAGACTTTATTTTTTCATATCATATCATTCAAAAATTGAAAATTTTCATTTGCATCCTTAGTTCGCATCTGAAAATCATTAAAATCAATGTAAATTTTATAAAAAACACAAAACAATCTCATAGTTGGACTCATTCGCCACCCTTGGTGAATCAGTCCACCTGCACATTTCATATTGTATTTTTCAGGCATTTTTGGGTATTTCCTGCATTACAGTTTCCTGTAGTTTCTTTCTGTTTTGCTTTCTAGAATCTCTATTTTTTCATATTTCTTACATCATATTTACTTGCATTCATTTAAATCGAGGCATTTTCTTTTAATAAGTTTTGGAATTCATTAAAATCCTTGGTAGAGATGTCCAATTGTGCGTTTGGTTGTGATCCTAATGACCTTGAGCTTCCTCATGCTCCTTCAACTCCCCATGATTGTCCTCCTCATGATGTAGACATCATTGGAGAAGACGATGATAGCATGAACAAGTTCTTAAACAAATGTCCTAATAACCTTGAAGCTAATGCAACCTTTTACCCATCCATGAACCCACAAAATATTCCTACTTTTTCACCTCCTGATCACTTTGGATACCTACATCCTGAAACTCAAGTGGGACCTAAGATCCCTCCATCAAGTGAACCTAGTTCCTCTCAAAAAACACATCCTTAACCATTTTTTGATCAAAAAGTCACAAACACTCCCATTAACCTTGAAGAAACATATGGAAAATGCTTTAATATCCTAAGTAAACAAGGTTATGACACACCACATGAACATAAAATTCACCAACTTCTTGAACAAAAACCAATAGAAGAAAAAACAATAGGACTAGGATATCAAGATCCTCATATTGATAAACCTCCTTTTGAATATTGAAGACTTTGAGATGATGGTATAGTGATATTTGATTCTCCTCCTAACTTGAAAATTCTCCTTCCACATGAATGACCATTACCTGATTCTGATGACAAGGATGCAATCCCCAAGGGTCCTCTTCCTCCTTCCATTCATGAAAAAGGAGAATCTAGCAAATGAAAATGACCATACAAATTAAAAAATATCAAGTTTCCTACTCATCCTCCACCTGAATGTGAAAGGAGACTTCAAATAGTTTTAAACAAAGGTCTTATACTCTTACCACCTATGAATATGTTTGTTGTCCATCCTAAAGATTCTAACATATCATATTGCAAATATCATTGTGTACTTGGACATCCAACTAAAGAATGTCGGACATTGAATGACATATTGAAGAAATATCATTTCATTGATATTGATTGATTTCCCATCATCCCTTAAAACAAAATCCTCTCCTCATGCCATAGTTGTAGAATTTTTCATTCTCACTATTGCATGATCCCTCCCTTCACCTTTTTTTGGGCTAATTCTTGCCTCACATCCGGTGGCGGGCAAGAAGTTAGAATTATAGTATTAATGCATTTGTTCTTGTCTCTTAACTGTGTTATTTACCTTCCACTTGTACTACTTAAGATTGAGATGCCAATAACTCCATTAATGGTTGACTTTCATTCGCCTTACTAGCCTTTTACATATTTTTTCCTTTTTCTTTGGTTTGATTTTATTGTGTTCCCCCGTAATGGGTGTTTCATGTTCTCTCTTTGTACACTTCCTCTATTTGTACCTCTATTCTTCTATATTTCATACATTTCATTTTTCACTTTTTTTTTGTGTTCTCCTTTTGGGGATGACGCAAAGCATAGAGACGCCCAATGTCTCTTCCATGTTGACCCAAAAGGTCCCTTTTCCTTTTTTTTTCTTTTTCTTTTTTGTTCTCCTTTCGGGGATGATGTAAAGCATTGAGATGCTCTATGTATTTTTTATTTTGTGTTCTCCTTTTGGGGATGATGCAAAGCATAGATATGTCCAATGTATCTTCCATGTTGCCCCAAAAGGTCCCTTTTCCTTTTTCCTTTTTTCTTTTGTGTTCTCCTTTTGGGGATGACGCAAAACGTAGAGACGCCTAATATCTCTTCCATGTTGACCCAAAAGGCCCTTTTATTTTGTTCCTTTTTATTTTTATTTTTCCTTTTGGGGATGATGCAAGGAATTGAGACCGAAATGTCTCCTTCATGTTGACCCAAAAGATTTTCATTTTATTTTTCCTTTTTGTTTGTGTTCTCCTTGTGGGGATGATGCAAAGCATTGAAACCATAATGTCTCTTCCATGTTGACCCAAAATGGAATTTTGTTTTCCTTTTTTTTCACTCTCTTTGTGTCATTCTTCTATTTTTATGTGCTTTGGTGAATGATGATAGTTCCAAGCTCTTCCATAAAAACATTGCAACAATGAACATGCTGACCTCAAAATTCTTAGATCCCTTATGTGTTTGGTGTGTTCCTTTCTAAGATGAAACTCCCTTTTCGTTTGTTATCTTTTTCATTTACATGAAGTAGCCTAACTTAGAAACATGACTTGGCATAGGGGCTTTCCTTGTTGGCTCTCACGTCTTTTTTTCATTTTTTCATTTTTTTCTTTGCTAATTTAAAGTAGTTTCTCACAGAATGGTGTGTAGCAATTCCCCTAAAGTGGGGGGAATACATTGGCATCATTTCATTCATATTCTTGGTTCTTAGTGTAACCTTTTCACCTCGTACAATGCATTCATCACTTTTTGGATGACCCTAGGTTTGATGTCCTTCATAAGTGTGATCTATCTTAGCACATTACATTCCTCTTAGTGGCTCGATGTGATGCACTGCATCCCCAAAGTTGTGAATATTCTATTATTTGATTGGTCCTCTCTTGGAGACACTAAACACAATGTTCCCTAAGTGACAAACCTTGCATGAACTTAACAAGACTCCTTTGAATATCTTCTACATGTTACATTTTACATTTTTTCATTTTACATTTTTTCCACCTTACATAACGCAACTTGCATGCTTATGGTACCTTTCTCTTTGTTCATGGGTTCTAAGAATACAAAGCTCTTCTTGTCTCATGAAGCACAAGTCAACATTTTCCTTTGTCGTTCCTTGTTAAAGTTATCAAGAGGCATAACTTTAATATTGTTGAGCAGGAAGCCCATTCAACAGCACGACTTTCCCCATAGCCACCTAAATGTTTGTAAGTGCATACCAACTAGCGTATGTATCTTACCTTTTTGGGTTTTCTCACCCAATGGACTGCCATGAGTTTTGTTGCTCCAGAGTGAGTATACATTCTCTTTTTCTCGCAAACAACCTAGATCTAAACCATAATTAATTGGACAGATGATCGAAGCTTAATCCAATTCTCCCATCTCACTTGCATTCCTTTGTTTTTATGTTTAGTTTTTCATGGGATCTTCATCCTTGGGGCTTGATCATCCCTCTTGATCATTGTCATTTTGTCCTGCTAATATAAGTGCATTTGGACCCCTCTCTTGATATGCATGGCCACTTTAATGTGAGTTTGAAGCAAGTTCATCCTCTCACTAAAGTGGGGGCTAAATGTGTCATAGAAAAATGGCCCTTTTAAATTTTCATAGTCTTTAAGGCCTTTCTCTCATGATTCTTGGTCCATTTTTCTTTGATTTATTGTTTTAATGTGGCTTGAACATTCACATTAGGTCTTTAGAATTCAAATTATGACATCTTGTGAAGGTTTTTTGAAGTGTTGTAAAACATTTCTACACTTTTCTAGACTCTATTAATTACAATTCACCTAAAAATCACCTTTTCATAACTTATCAAGTCCTATTTTGAAGTGTTGTAATGTCATGTAACAAGATTTCATGCTTTTCTAGGCTTAATTTCACTATTTACACCATTCTTATGCTTTATTTGACTGTTTTATGCACTCATAAGGCTTAATTAAGTGTGTTTTTGAATATATACCCGACAAACAATATTAAATGCAAGATAATTCTTGACACCCATGTTCAAGTCCAAGGTGGGACCCATTTTCCATGGGTGGCGAATGAGTCCCTCTTGGCTCAAAATTCAAAATATTTCAAATTTTCTTTTGGGTTTTTATTCAAAATCACCTTATGTTGGCCTGTGATGAGGTATCATCAGGTTACTAAAGCACAAGTGTGTATAAATATGTTTTTTTCTCCTATTTTTACATCTCTTAATTCATTCAAGCAATATTTTCATTCACTAAGCATTCAATTAGCATTTGAGCACTTTGCATCATTCAATCAAGCATTAATCAAGTATCTTGGAGCATCCATTAATATATCTTCAAACTTCTTCAATAAGGTTGGTGATTTTAGGACATTTGAATGTTGTTTATTTATCTGTCCTTGTTCATTTCATTCGATTTCTTCATTAAGGGTTTGATTACCAAAGTGGGATTTGACCAAGGCAAATCCCTATAACCTAACCCTTAACCATTTTTCTCCTTTTGCATGTGTGTTTGCAGACTTGTGTATGCAAATTTATCAAGCAATTAGGTGTTGAAAATTTTTCAACAAGTCAAAAAATTGTTTCAAGTCAAATAAAACCTATTTCAAGCTTGGACACAACCTATAGTCCATTTTCTATAGATTTGACTCGGTCAACCCAACAAGAAGAGAAGCTAAGATCTGCTACTATAGAATTGGTCCCTGATTTCACAAAATTTTGGGAGAGGACTGATTTTCCAGTAGTGGAAAATGAGTCCCACCTTAAGGATGTAAAGTTAAATTTTTTTAGATTCTGGATCCTAACATTCAAGAACTGTTTTTTAGAAATTTTCATCAGAAATAGGACGAATTTTCCATCAGTTGTGAATGAGTCCCATTGGTGATTTTTCAATGATCTCTGTTAGCATTCAAGACACTCCAAATTCTTCATTCTCTACCCAAGTGCACTCTGATTCAACCTTCTTCATTTCTATTTTGCATTTGTTCATCTTTTAGTTCATGCTTGCATATCACATTATGTTTTCAAACATTGCATATTTCTTAGATTTTGCATTCATAATCAATCAATTACTTAACTTATTTGCATTCATATCATCTCATTTAGTCTTAATCACATCATATAAATCTTAATTTGAGTGAACCCCATTGATTTTTTGTGAGGTCTATCTCTCTCCTTTTAGGTGAAACATCCTAAGAGTGTAAGAGTAGCCTATAAGGCTCACACCCAAAAATATATGGTTCAGTCTTATGGGAACTTCAACAAGTGTAGGATTGATTTGCACCCCACTAAATACCTCCACGGATTTTATAGAAATATGGATCTTCTCTAAGTTTTAGAGAAAAGAGTAGAAGGAAATGTAAACATAAAACATCTAAATGGCAATATGCCAAAGCTTTTACAATATTTCAAACAAAATATTTACTATGAATGATATATTTAGACAGGAAATTCCACAACCCTTCATTGTTGGGAAGAGAAAAAACAACAAAAGCTAACTACAACCATAGTGTAGTCTTTCAAATCTCCCCGCAAGCAATGTTCATTAAGGTCCGATCAAATATAAATATTTCCAAGGTTAATGGAAAAACGTTCATAAATTACATAAACTCTCTCTCTTATTACAATACAATATAAAAAAACAACAATCCGTTAGAAAAGAATAGAATTCCATAGACATAATCCAATTTTAACGAGTTATTATGCTACCATATAAGCCTACAACATGGAAATCAACAACTTAAACTATTTGAATTCAACTTGACACAATTTTTTATTTAGAATGAAAGCATAAAGAAGGAAAACTTGATAAAGGCCATACGTGCATAGTTTCAAAGATTTCTTCCAAACACTTCATGCTTAAGTATCAAATGAACTTTAAAATGGAGGTCATATTGCCAATCCAATAATAGTTTGAGCATAAACAATGTGATATGCTAGAGAAAAGTAGTTGTGCAATTCTACTTCTTAAAATAGTTATATAACTTAAGAAAACTAAATAATTTTTTTCCTCGGCAAAGGAAATTGAAACTTGGAATCCAACCCTTTGTTCTGTTGTTGCCTCTCCTTTATAGCTGTTAAAAGAGAAAAGTTATCACCACAACATAGAAGTAATTACTGCCAAATGTTGGCATTTGATAGCACATGATCTGATCATAGATATTTTTTTAGGTCATAGCAATCTTTTCTCATCAACTCTTAACTGCCACAGTAATTCCTTTTAGATATTTAGCAAAGATAGTTATCTAAAAGCGATAAGATCCTAGAAGATAGCCTGGAAAAAGTCTAGTTGACCAATCACATAAGACAATGACTCTGACTCAAAGCCTCCATCTCGAAAGCCAAAAAGGGGCCAAGAAGCTCCAACAAACTCCAAAAAGATAGCTTAATAGAATCACAAACTGCCTACAACAAAGAGATGATCTGTCAAATGGGTGGAAAGCTTTAGACTCATGAAAATCACTCCTTGAGAAAATATCTGCTGAGTTGACACATGTCCCGAGCTTCTCCTGAAAGGAAGGTGATAAATGAAAGCCACACATCCACCACATGGCGGATTGCACACCTTTTTGAACAACTTTATTTAACTGCAGACACATTTGAAGCCAAAAACATAAAAAATTGAAAACTAAAAAATGATTAAGGAAAAATTGCTTCATAGTTCTGGTGATTCATAGCAGGCCTTCACTTTCAGAGGCAAGAACTTAGGCCTCTGGTAATTCTTGGGGTTTGAGGAAAGTGGAATGTAGAACCTCCCAATGTGCATCAGTTAGATGAACTAGAGTACGGATGAGAATATATTCTTGGTCAAGCTCAAAGAATTTCTTGAAAGAAACAAATCCCCATCTTGCAAAAACTGCCCCAAGGTGATAATTTTTTTGAGAAAACAGAAAGATCTCACACTCGATATCATCAACGGTGGGTATCACACTTGAATCCAAGATTTATGTAGAAGTTTGGACCTTATGTTAGATTGCATCTATGACTTTCTCAACTATACACACATCTCCATCTGGTGAAAGAAGCAGAGGAAGCCTGAAGCTAACTAGGACACCGAAGTCCTTCTTGATTTAATTGACCCACTTTTTCAGCATCATCTGACACTCTTTACACCTTTTCATGATCTTGTGGTAGTTGATGATCTCATTTTCTTTGAGGGACCTAGCTCTTTGTTCAAGATTCCCTACACCTTTGAATGCCTCATCAGTTGCCACACACAACCTAGAAATTAGGCTCTACAATTCTACTACTCGGGGAATACATATCTACAAAAGTTGACCAACCATTGCCCCAACCTTAGTTACATTTAATTCTTGTACATCCCTTAAGAATTGTAAAGTGGTACCAAGAATTGAAACCACAACTATGATCCTTTCCCAATGCATAGACCTCAACTTCTTGAATATTGGGAGGGTCCTAGACCCTTGTACAATAGCTAGCTCCTGATTGAATTAAGCCTCTCTTGTTCTTTCTTTTTCCTCCATTTGACTATTTTCTCTAAGGGCACTTATCAGTTTCAAATTCAATATTTTGATCTATTTTTTTGACTTTTCTTCTTATTCCTAGGCCTTCTATAGATCATCAAAAGCTTGAGATCAGACACCATCTATCTCTCTTCTTATGTTTTCCTAAGTGTACTTTTTCTCTACATTTTTCTAGCACTCAGTAGCTAGCTCAACTTTGATTTTTTCAATTTCAGCATAGAGCTGAAATTGTTCACCTTGGCCTTCTACAAGCAACTTGGATGTCTCTCCATGCTGACTTTTTATTTTCCTTATGTAGGCCATCTCAACATCTCTGGCTCGAATCTCATTCTGCAGCCTACTCAATGTTTCCTTTATATTAATCATCTTTGTCTCGCGCTTCTTCAACTTTCTTTCCAGTCTCTCGTAGTCCACATATACCACCTTCTGGGTGGTCTTAGCTAGGACCACTTTTTTGTGTGAGTGATTTTCATTTAAATCCATTCCCATGGCTCTCATGTCGTAGTCCTCCATCTACATTTGTCCCTCGAGCTTGGACATGAGCAACTTCATGGTAGTAATCAGTAGAGAATTTTTCTCTTCCTTGAAGCAAGCTTCAATCTTCTTAGTAGCTGGTAGTGTGACATTCTTTAATAGTCATTTTTTCTTTTCTAATCTATCAGGCATGCTTGGTTGCATTTAAATTCTCTTCAAAACTCTTGAGGGGTATTAGTACTTTTTTTTGTGATGGAAGCACTAGGTGGGAGACTAAAAAGAGTGTAAAAGGAGAAACCTCAGATGCATGAGCATGTGGGGAAGCAAAAGGGAGCATTATCATGGAAAAACGTTGGATACCAAATTTAGATTGGGTAGGGGAAAAACCAATTAGGGTGAAAATAGAAACAGGTGGAAGGAGAAGTTCCTTCCCAGAAGCGGATGGACCAAGAGTGTTGGGAAACACAAAAGATTCTACTCTTTCAATGGGGGCCCTTGATAAGGTGATCAAAGAATTAATACTAGCTGAAGCAAATGTTGCTCATTCGACATGTAAGGTTTCTTCCAAAAGTTCATTAAAAATGGTAGGGGATGTATTCAAGACTATTAGCTCAAGGTCTGAGGATGAAGGATTCCTTTCCATGGAAGGAGGAAGAGGAGTAACCAGAGATGTCGAGGCATGAAGAGGAGAGGGAGTGAAATTTATGTGGACTACGATGGTCAAAACATTTTATAGAACAAAATCCACTTCTTCTCCTTGGGTTGATACATCGGGTGGACCTAGATCCTAGACTCATCTTCTCTTTGCACAACTGGAATTGGTACATTCTAATCCTCTAGCAACCAATCCCTCCAAAACTTTTCCTTCAAAAACTACATTTGACCCTTTTGGGGACTGTCGAGTCTATTTACCTTTTCTTTGAGCAATGGTAGAGGTCATGACTTGTGAGTCTCTTTGCCTTGAAACTCTCCTTTCATATTCCTGAGAATGAGAGGTATGACGTGAGAGCTAGTCTTCTGATATCTCATGACTCATTTATGGATTACTATTGTTTGTGTTGGCCTCTTGATCATAAATTTCCTCAAACCTTTCGTTGTGTGGTTGAAAGTCTCCAAACAGGGCATTACAATATTTCATATTTTTTTTGAAACCTCCAAAATTATTCCTTCTTTCCAACCATCCCCTACACTTTAATTATGTTGAGGGATTTACCCATTGGGATTTTTTTTTGGTACTCCACTTGCGACACATAGAAATTCAGCCATTTTTGTCATTTGAGTGGAATGCAAGCCAAGTCAAAGTCCTCCTCCTCTCAAAATACTCCTAACTCTCATGTTTTAAGGTGAAGTGCTTTGTCAAGTTATAGTCCCACTTGTCATAGATGAGAACCAAGCCTAAGGCTGTTAGTAGATTTGTAAGCTCACACTTGGCCTTTCGCTTATTTAGTGTTACCTGACTATTGGAAATTGTGAGGGGAAGTGGATATATATTTCTCTTATTCCTTCCAGTTCTGTAGGCGTTGTTGACAAGGGTTACCTGATGGCATTCCTCCAATACAAAAACTATGTCTATTACAAATATGGGGAGTCTGAAAGGTTCCCTGACAAAAACTAGATGAAATCTGATAAATGTAAAATCTTCTCCTAGGAGATAATCCAGCAGGGTTGGCAGAGTTTCCATCCATTGTGAGGCCTTAGGAGAGAAACAACCCAAAGGGCATGGCAACAAATCTTGAAGCACTAGCCTCAGAAAATGATCTACAAACCAATAATAATCCATGTTTTCAAAAGTACATGGGCTCATACAAAAACTGGCTAACAACAACCTTTTACATCTAACCTAGACACTAGGATATTTCTCTCCAGCTGCTTAGAATTCTAATGAAAAATCAAGTGAGCCAAGAAAGAAGAATACCTAAATTTATACTTGATGTTATAATTCTTAATTTTCTCCAGCATTCATCTAGCTATTACATTAGCAAAATCATAATATTTCTGATTCTTCTCCCTTCTTCGCACAAAAGCTAGGCCTATCTAGAAAGGATAGATGTCCTCATCATTATCAAGTATGAAAACCCAAGCCAACATTGAGAATATAGAATGTATTTCTTTCTTGAACATTCTATGTGAAAGAGAAAAAGAAAGATGACCTCTCTCTGGGCTTTCCTCTTTTTCCATCCTCATACAAACTTGTTTTCTTGACCATTTCCTCCCTAAATATATCCATATTTTCTTCATACAAAATTTTAGCATCCCAAGTTGTAGGGATACACAACATATTCCATATGGCTTTGATAGAAATTATAACCTTGAATTTATTACCCTCAATGGATCATGTCCTTTTGTTGAATCTTCTGGCTCATGCATCCACCAACTTCGGGCATGGGTGTACGATAGGAAACATGAACTGTGGTAGACCACAATTCTAGAGCGAAAACATGAAAACCTCAGATGGCTCATGCTGTATCATTCTTTGAAATGCACCCTCCCTAAAAAGTTTATGGTTACTTGACAACCTAGGGTCAAAACTATTGTTGGTGCAATCCTGCACTGCCTCTCTTAGGATACATCTGTCTGGTACACCCTTTTACAAAAATTGAATGGTTACTCCTTAGATGTTGGGGAATTGGTGAAGGAGTTGAACCCAAAGATATTATTGGAGCCAGGCCTTTTACTTCTATCTCCAACCTTTCTACTAGATGTTGGTTGGTCCACCATGGTTGTATCAGGAAGTTTTTGAGAGTTTCCTTAGTGAAAATGAGCACTTGCCTTTTGCTTCTTTAGAAAAATCTACTTTTGAGTGTAATTAATTTCCTCACACGTACATGCAGTTAAGGGTATGCCACTACTAGAGGTCCATTAAATTCTATCACCAAGGCAATACATGTGGATTTCAAATCTATATCCCTTGGGAATGCTAAAAGCACCATAAGAATGGAATTAGTACATTCTCCTCGTCCCCTCTTTCAATAAACTCATTGCATTGGAACATGTGCTTTTATATATGAGAAACATGTTGAAGTAACACAAGGTATGTTTGAAAAGATGTTCCCATTTAATTTTTCAGAACTTAGCACATTAATCCATATCTTTTCACTTAAGCAAGCTGTGTTGGAAAATTTATTGCCCTTGAGCCTCTTTGTATTGCCACCTACCTGTCAAGGGAATTCGATGCTTGCAGCTAGGTATGTGCAAAATAATGATGGGCCAAAAAGTGGCAATATGATGTGTATGTGGCTGACGACCTTTTTTTTAGCCAAAATTGATGAAATGAAAATGGTTTTTAAAGGAGATTCTCAGCTTTCCACCAATATAAATTATGCTTTACTTTGAATTTAATAAGTAATTATTATTCATTTTCTATTCAAATTACGACTAAAGTCTTGATTGATAGTGATTGAAAAAATCTATAGCTTTCAAATGGTATCACATTTTGAATCCAAAACATACATTCTATGCTTCACATACTATAGGATTGTAGACACGCTAAAATGTACAAGTTGACATTGCACATCCAACTCGATCTACTAACATCGCTTTTCCTAAATCATCCCTCGGTCTAACTGTTTAATCAAATTCCCTTATCCATTAAATTCATCAATATTCGTTCTTAATTAAATAAATTATTTTGTCTAATTAAGTCACTTTCCCTTGTTAATTAAATCAATTCATCGATCTAGTTATCCCCCATTTTAATTAAATAATTAATTTTATTTAATTAAATCTCTAAATTCTATCTATTAAATTGAATAAATTAAAATCTTATTTAATTTAATCTTACTTCAATCTCTTTAATTAAATAATCAAAACATGTTTATTTAATTAAACTCATTAAATGATTTCCTCTCTTGTTTGATTTAAATTAATCCAAAAATCTAAGTCAAAATAAGTCAACTCACCTAATCATCATTAAACTAACATAATCATCATTTATTTAATCTAACCAGGATTAAATACTAATCTCACCCACTTGCATTCTCTAGATATTCCACTTGCACAAATAAATCAATTTATTGATTTATTAAATCTCCATTTCCCTCAACAAAGCATCTTTTGGAGGAATATTCTTCTATTTCAAATTCAAAATTTGAATGACATGTCCTTCCAACATGTCATTTACTCTCTCTTACAAGTCCTTCCAACAAGGCATTTACTTCTTCTTACATGTCCTTGCCTTGAGCCAAGTGGCATTCAATGCAATTTTCTTTCCCCCTCTTACATGTCTTTTCTCAAAATTCAAATTCAAAAATGCATTTATTGGCACATTTGTCAAAACTTGCTCATTCCTCATCTAATCACATTTGGACAAGTGGCATTTTCCATTGGCCAAATCTTTGTCCCACATTGCTCTATTTTGGCTTTGTTTCCATTTCAACATTCTATAAATAGAATGCTTCACCATGCATTTGATCATCCACATCTCAAGCAAAGTTACCATGCTAAAATACTTAGCAATTCTCATCCATCTCATTGAATCATAGCTAGGTTTTTTGCAGATTTTAGCTTGGAGCATACATTCAAAGTCTTCATCAAGTGGATCACTCTCTTCTCATTCTTCTTCATTCGTTCATCATCAAGCTTGCAAAAGGAGTTGGGAAAGGGCCAATTTCCACATCAAATTGGCACCAACTCCCTCAAGAGATCAAGAGTTTGCTTGCATTAGATAGGATTTAATTGTTTCATTTGTGTTCTACATTTTCATTTCTTATCTTTTGCAAATTTCAAATGGATTTCTTGAGGAATCATTTGTTTCTAACCTTGTGTTTGATCTAATTGTTTGCATGTTTATTGTGTTTGTGCAAGGTCTAGATTCAAATGCTCACATTTGGCGCTAGAAGGAGGGCACAATTTTAGGAAAATAAACCTGGTTTTAGCATATGCAGAAGTTTGTATGAGCTTTTTGGCATAATTTTTTCATCAAAACGATCAAAGCCATATAACTTCCAATATTCTTTAACATTGCAGGAGGAGGTAAACTTATTAAATGTTACTTCATATCAATGCCATGGATCTATTATGCTGGTTTTTTCGGTAAAATATCCATTTGCTCTGTTAAGCCCACTCACTGCATTTTTGCACAGTTGCTCGTAGAAATCAGTTATATAGGCAGAATGATGAAATCTTTGTTCTGTCATTAGAAATCACTGCGAAATCTCTGTGGAAATGGTGTAGTTCTGTAGCTGTCTAATGCCTTTGCTTGAAAACTTGAATCATGCGTGTGTTTATGTGCCTGACATATTGAGCATAGTTGTTGCTCATTTATTGTGTATTCATGTTGCTGAGATTTTGCTTATCCCCCTGCGCATATCCCACATATTTACGTACTGACTGGAGACCTTTGATGATGCTGAAATGTTAAGTCACAAACTCTTTCTGTTTATTTGTTATTAATACTTAGAACTAAAACTTTGCGTGGTTGGGAAAGTGTTTTATAGGAGGCAGCCAAGAAAGTTTTGAGAAATGTGCATAGTCAATATCTTTGATGCGCATAACAGTCACAATTTCAAAACGCTTCATGTGCACTCATCTCACACGCATTGTTTGTGTCTTATTCACCTTCCAATTGCATTTAGCAACATTCTGGTCGCATTTATTTGAGGAATTCTGTCAGACAGTTCGCATACCTTGTCTCTCATCTGTTGAAGCATTCTGTCAACTGTTAACGTGCCTTGTCTATTCCTTGTCTATGCTTTCAGAGGGAACTGAAGGTCGACACTAGGATGGCTGAGGAGTTTGGTTGTACGCCCACCAATTGCGTTAGCTTGGAAGTTTCTAAAGCCTTTTCAATACATACTTTTTGCGCGGGTCTTTTAGATTGCCATTTCTTCCAAGCATTTTTGTCAAATAAGTCTGCGCGCCTTTGCTATGCTTCCAGCTTATTTAACTGGCTTTTACACCTACTAATTATATTGGTTTGAAATTTTCTATATTATATCTCTGCAAGTATAAAAGGTAAGATCTGTTTCTTCTTTCCGTGAACATGTGCAGGGGATAGGTAGCATCAATGTCCAATATAACAATACAATGATGGCACTGAAATCATCCTAGCTACGACCCAAAGGTTCATGGCCGATTTTCTTAAGGTTACCAAAGACTTTCTTAAAGGACATGCCATGCATCCAATTCGCAGAAATCAAGCATCCCACCACGCAATTCCAGATAAAGAAAAATATTAAAAGCATGATACATAGGGAAACACGAATAAACTGACTGTCATGAATGCTTTATGTCTTTACTGCGTTAACAGTGGCTTTTGCAAAGAAGTATGATGAATGGTGCGATTGACAGGTTGTTGCAAAGTTAATGACAGAGGCGGCAAGGTGTCCCCATATGAGTAAGATAATAATAGGGTGGTCATATCAAATGGTAGTATTTTCAAACAACAGGGAAGGTTATCATGTCGCATAGATTGTGTGCTTTAATTGCCATCTCTCATCATTAATATTGCTGGCACATGTTGAGGGACTCTCTTGTATTGTCTATATTTTGTCTGATTCATTGTCCAGCCATAAGCAATTTGCCCTGATTTGTTGTCTAGTTAATTACTCCTCGCTGTCCAGCTGAACATTGTAGGTGTCAATGGTTGAATAATGCTGTCTAGGAGTACAGTCATGAATGGCAGTATTTTAGCTGAAGCATGTATTTATTGCATAGTTAAAAAAAGTTTGAAACATACCTTTTTCATCAAAGATATCTTTTAACTCATGAATTACACTCATAAAAGGTGCTTTAAAGAAGTTGATAACCCACATTTGAGATGATTATCATAGTTGAGAATATGATTATGATTTATTGCAAAATTATGAGGGTGATTTTTCTTTGTAATTGAGGTATTGACTCAATATCTTTTCAAATAAAGTCAATGTCAAAGCATGATCCACTTATAAGCCATTCTTTTCATCATCCAATTTCTTTTGGTCCTTTCATTTAAAATCATGCCATTGTGTGAAGGTAATAATCCAAATGAGTTCAATATTTTAATCCTCACATAATTGTCTTTTCTTTTCATAGGTACAAAGAACAACAAAGGTAAAACTAAGGAAAAATGAAGGCTAAAAGGTACAAAGCCAAGGAGAAGGCCAGGCAAACCAGAAAGGAGGGGAATTTTGAAAACACAATGTGTTTTTAACACTTTAAGTGCGTTTGATCAACACTACACGAATTGTTTATCTTTTCGCTTTTTAGAACACTAATTTTCATTTGGCGGTCTAAAATGAACGCATTTGATCTTCATTGCAAAGGACTTAAAATGAATCTTAGGACAAACTTACTAGATTTTGTTTGAGGTTAAGAATTGAACAATCAAAACTCACACTTCATTTTGGTGCTTAAAACGAAATCACAATTGCTTTGAAGGCTATAAAATGAACAAGTGCTTGAATTGTGTGATGCTGTCTTTTGAGTGCGTATCCTCTCCCCTTGTGCTTCGTGTGATCTAGGGTGCAAGAGAAACACTCAAAATACATTTTATTGCTTTGAAACACTTCAATTTGCGCTTAAAAATTGAACATCTTGTGCATGTGTGAGTAGGGGAATTTTCGCATACATTCTCTTTCTTTGTGCCATCAAAGATTGATCGGAAGCAGATTGTGTATTTGCTTTTTTATCTTAGAGGGCCCGTGGGAAAAAAAGTAATCACCTGAACGCCTCAACCGTAACACTCTAAAGCCAAGAGTATTTCAAATTAAAGATATAAAATGTGGAGGTTGGGAAGAAACGCCAATATCACGCTGTTGACTACAGGATGGATCCAAAAGGGGACTCTTGCCGTATGGGTCAATCTCCACGAACGGAAAGTCCGAACTAGAACCTTTGTTTTGTAGTGGCCTATTTATCCATTGAGCGAGTTTATCAAGGTGGTGCATTGGAACTTAGATTCCAAGAAGTTACTTGCCATGTCCAATCTTGGTTGAAATATAGAGGTTAGGATTTCATCATACCTCTATATTTTTCCTTGTTTGCATGTAAAATCATCTCTTCTATGAAGGGCATGAGGCAAGCCCACTAAGAAAAACGTACCCATTAGGCTAGGATGTTACATTGCTTGTTTGAAAACACAGTGTTGTATTCGAAAACATTTTGCAAACAAACATTCAACATGATTCTCAAAATTTCAAACCCTCTTGAAGACAAATATCATTGACCCAATCCATATGTTACTGCTTTCCCTGGGGATTCATGTCCTTAGAGGTTCCTAAGCATTGGATTATACCTCAATTTGTTTGCTTGAGTAAACAATAAGAAAACCCTTGCCTTAAGTTCATTGAATTTCCACATAAAATATCTTGTGGGGTTTAAGGAAATTAAGACATTGGACATCTTAGTTTGAAAATTTAATCAAAGAGAGTGTTTTGGTAAAATAAAGCCATTAAGCAAAGATAACAAAATGAACTTTCATGTGTGTTGAAGACTCCAAATCCCAAAACAAAAAATCATTGAAAATCTGAAAATGAAAGTTCAAATGAAATCAATCCTTGGTTACAAAGGTCTTTAGGAAGCATATGCATGCTCTTCAATACCTAGGTCTAGGAAAACAAAGTGGTCTTTTTAGGTTCATCTAGGGATCAAAACAAATCAAACCTCTTTCATCCATCTTTCAAAACATCAAATCCATCTCACAAGTCATCTTTTGAAAAACCTTGAAATCATCCTTGAAGTACTAGGCTTTATGACAAAATCAAGCAATCATCCAAACTCATTGAGACCAAGTCCTTGAAAACATTTATCAAAACACCCTTTGGCTAGGAATGTGTAAATGCATCATTTTGCATATCCTTAGTCAAAGTCATCCAAATCATCTTGTCTAGCTTAGTGTATGTAGATGAATCCTTCTCATATACTTAGTGAAACAATCATCTTGTTTGGGTAGGTGTGGGTAGATACATCCTTCTCCTCACACATATCCAAATCATCATCCTTTGAACACAACTATCCTTTAGATCATTATCAAACATCTTAGGGTTTTTTTGTTCAAAATCAAAATCAAAATCCAAATCAAGATCAAGGACAAAATCTCAAAATCCAAACATCAAACCAATCAAAAATCCAAAGTCCTAGTATTTCATTCAAGATTTATCAAAAGCCAAAAACAACACCCATAAACATCCATAACATCCATCTTTAAACATCACCATCACATTTGATCCTAAAAAGCATCCTAAAACTTTCACTTTGGGACATAAAATAGAGATTAATCCAAGGAATCAAGAGATTCATCTCCCATATTCTCAAAGATTGATCCTTGTTTTATGGTTCAAACAAGATCTCAATACAAGAAGAGTATGGAAGCCCAATAAAGAAAACTCCCCGCCTGCGACCTTTAGCCAAACAAATGCAGAAATGAATCTACCGTAAAACAAGCAATCCATTGATCCCCCCATCATCACAAAACCCACAAGAAGAAAAATCAAGGAGGACTCACCTTTGGAAATGTCTCAAGAAATAGCTGAAATGTCTAAAATCCGTGACAAATCCATAGAATCATCATCAACATCATGATGAGACTCTCAACCCTTCATTGTACATGCTTGGACTGCAAAACAAGGCCCAAATTTTGCCTTCGGATTTTGATGTGACCACCGTGAGTAGAGACATATTTTCCATGAATCTCATCCACCATCCCCATTTCATCTACACCCCATCTCAAAACGTCATAGAAAATATCCCCCAAATCACAACATCATTTGCTCCAACTCAACCCAACGTTAACAAGGGAAACACATTCCTCAATGCACTTCAATCACATCCCCTTGTGAATAACCAAAACTTGGATGCAAACACCATAGTGGAACAAAACATCCTCCATAATCCATTACACCAAAATGTTCCTCTCACTTTACATTATGACCCATCATCAACATCTTTTCATGGAGCACCACAAACACCTCTTCTCACAAATTCACAAGAGGAGGGAGACATATTTGGACCAGGGGGCATTTTCAACACCACAACACTCTCGCAAGGATTCAATCCCCTTACATTTCCACCTCTCCCACCATCACCATTGTCATCAACACCACTCCTTGGCTTGGGGTTGCCTCCCCTACCAAGTATCAATCAAACATACATCCCAACCATCAATCAAAACATCTTGCCAAACGCTCAAAAATTATTGTTGACATCACAACAACAAACGACAAACACACAAGCAATGGCAACATCATCAAACACCCCCAAAACATTGCAAAGCGTGGTCTCTCAAGGGCCAATCACATCAATGATGCCACTTACCACATCAACAACACCATCCACCAATCACCACATCAACACGACAACACCATCCACCAACCAAATAATCAACACAACATCATCATCTACCACCATTCCAAACCCACCACCACCCCCACCACCACCAACGTTCACCACATCAAACCAATTCGACACAGCATTACAAGCCACTTTTCAAAGAGGATACCAACAAGTGTAGAAACAAAAAGCCGTGCAACAAGCCACTCAAGCTGCACAAGCTACCAAAGCTGCACAAGCCACAATACAAGTGCAACAAGCTCAAGCATTATTACAACAACAACAAAACAACAAGCCGCTTCAAGCTTCCTGCCGCCAAGTAAGCACAATGGCCACTCAATATCAACTATTATTGCAGCAACAATGACAAGCCGCCAGCCTGCCACGACAAGCCTGCCAGCAATAAAAGCACAAGCACAAGTATTAACTTCTGCATCAAGTAGTGTAATTGCAAGCGATCAACAAACACTAAGGCAATAGCAAGATCAAGAAGAAGCAGTTATAATTGGCATCCTAACAACAAGCCGCTAGAACAACAACAAGCGTAACGAAAAGCATTGTTAGATCAGCAACAAGTGCAACAACAAGTAGAATAAATGCTTGTTAGAACAACAACAAGTACAACAACAAGCAAAAACTTAGCGAACAACAACAAGAGCAACAACAAGCATTGTTCATCCAAAAGCAAGTAGAAGCCTACTTCGCCTGCCACAACATATCGATACCATTGAACAATGCACAAAACAACCCACCCATCCAAACCATGATTGCAACACCCCAAAACACATTCATCCCACCCCCTAATCCTCAGAATGATATGACGACACAACTCAAGTTGCTCTCGCAACAAGTACTCGATCTTCAATCAAGGCAAACAACCAAAACAAAAAGCAACTTGTCTCCCTATCCATTTGATAGGAGCTTAGAAATGAAACCATTCCCTAAGGGATTTGAAATCCCCAAATTTGACAAATATCGAGGGACAGGAAATCCTGAAGATCACATCAGGGAATTCAGGTTCATTGCATGGAAGTCGCATATGACGATACGTATCTGATGCGGCTATTTCCTAGAAGCTTGGCGGGTCCCGCTATAGAATGGTTCTCTCGCTTACCTACATGCATTAGAACATTCCAAGAGATTACAAGTGCATTCATTAAGAACTACGCAGGTAACATTGCAATGGATGTTGGTCTCGAAGAACTATACGCTCTAAAACAAGGGAAGAATGAATCTTTTGCTTCATTCCTTCAACGATGGCGATCCAAGGCCAATCGGAGCAAATGGACCATGCCAGAAGAACAACAAGTCTGCACAATCATAGCCAATCTTGAAAGTCATCTATCATTCCACCTCAAGGTTCAGGGAATCACCACCTACGATCAATTGATCTCCAAGGCGCTTAGCATCGAAAGAGCCCTTGCAACCCAACCCATCGAATCAACATCATATCACGAACCACAAAACAATCGCCCACCCTCAAATTACAATGATAAACCTCGTACATGGGTGAGAAACAAGAACATCACTAATGATGGCGTCGTTGATGCCAAGGTGGTCATTAGTGGTCCACGCCAAAATACACCCGCACCGCAAATCCAACCACAACGCCAAAACACTCATCACACAACATATCAACCCAACAATAATCCCACCATCAATAACATCAACGACCAAAGAGGACCACCTCAACGCAAAACATACCCTAAACGAAAATACACTACTTTGGGGGAACCACTAGAAGACATCATGAAAAAGCTAATCGACGAAAAACTCATTAAAGCTCCTACATTTGAGAATTATCAAGAACCCGATGTCAAACCTCCTTGGTACAATGAGAATCAACTATGTGAGTTCCACAAAATCAAATGCCACACCAAAAACAATTGTATGAGACTCAAGAACATCATCCAAGATCTCATCGACAAAAGAATCATAAATGTGGAAGCACCTACTGGGAATCAGGATCTTAAAATATACACGAATCCGATTCCAAATCATGGCAACAAAGGGAATAACAAGGATAAAGGAAAAGGTAGTGTAAATCATGTATATGAAATAGTTGTTGCCAACCTCAATGAAAATCATGGTCATCACCATCAAAGGCACCCATGCCAAAGATTGTGGATGAAATATTTGAACTATTTTCTGGACAGGGTTCCGTATGTCAGGTGTGAACAAGAATACTCCTATCCGATTTGTTGAGTCAAAGTCCATCACACTAGGTACAACGCCATCCTGGTTCTCGATACCTTGATGCATCGTACTGCGTGTATTATCAAACATAAGGAAATTGCCCTTTGAAAATCCCAACTCCACGGCAAGTAGTCATCACCATTTGCATGATCATCTCATTCTTTCATTCTTCTATCACATTCTTCTATCTTTACTAACATTTCTATCCCAATTGGTACATGAAGCTACCCACAGCTAATGAATGTCCATTCATCTACATCAACCACTCCTCTCGCATTTTATCACGATTTTGATTGGCAATTGGCATTCCCATTCAACATCTCGAGGGGGCAATATACCAGTGCAATTCTTCTCACTGGGGCAATAGTGGGGCATTCGAAAAATTAGAATTTTTTTGATTTTGATCATGACAAGATCATTCTTTGAATCAATGCAACAAGTACATTGCTTCAAAGAGGGGCAAAATGTAGACACGCAAAATGTACAAGTTGACATTGCACATCTAACTCTGATCTACTAACATCATTTCTTCCTAAATCATCCCTCGGTCTAACTGTTTAATCAAATTCCCTTATCTGATTAAATTCATCAATATTCGTCTCTTAATTAAATAAATTATTTTTGTCTAATTAAGTCACTTTCCCTTGTTAATTAAATCAATTCATCTAATCTAATTATCCCTATTTTAATTAAATAATTAATTTTATTTAATTAAATCTCTAAAGTCTATCTATTAAATTGAATAAATTAAAATCTTATTTAATTTAATCTTACTTCAATCTCTTTAATTAAATAATCAAAACATGTTTATTTAATTAAACTCATTAAATCATTTCCTCTCTTGTTTGATTTAAATTAATCCAAAAATCTAAGTCAAAATAAGTCAACTCACCTAATCATCATTAAACTAACATAATCATCATTTATTTAATCTAACCAGATTAAATACTAATCTCACCCACTTGCATTCTCTAGATATCTCCACTTGCACAAATAAATCAATTTATTGATTTATTAAATCTTCATTTTCCCTCAACAAAGCATCTTTTGGAGGAATATTCTTCTATTTCAAATTCAAAATTTGAATGACATGTCCTTCCAACATGTCATTTACTCTCTCTTACAAGTCCTTCCAACAAGGCATTTACTTCTTCTTACATGTCCTTGCCTTGAGCCAAGTGGCATTCAATGCAATTTTCTTTCCCCCTCTTACATGTCTTTTCTCAAAATTCAAATTCAAAAATGCATTTATTGGCACATTTGTCAAAACTTGCTCATTCCTCATCTAATCACATTTGGACAAGTGGCATTTTGCCATTGGCCAAATCTTTGTCCCACATTGCTCTATTTTGGCTTTGTTTCCATTTCAACATTCTATAAATAGAATGCTTCACCATGCATTTGATCATCCACATCTCAAGCAAAGTTACCATGCTAAAATACTTAGCAATTCTCATCCATCTCATTGAATCATAGCTAGGTTTTTTGCAGATTTTAGCTTGGAGCATACATTCAAAGTCTTCATCAAGTGGATCACTCTCTTCTCATTCTTCTTCATTCGTTCATCATCAAGCTTGCAAAAGGAGTTGGGAAAGGGCCAATTTCCACATCAAATTGGCACCAACTCCCTCAAGAGATCAAGAGTTTGCTTGCATTAGATAGGATTTAATTGTTTCATTTGTGTTCTTCATTTTCATTTCTTATCTTTTGCAAATTTCAAATGGATTTCTTGAGGAATCATTTGTTTCTAACCTTGTGTTTGATCTAATTGTTTGCATGTTTATTGTGTTTGTGCAAGGTCTAGATTCAAATGGTTCACAAGGATTAAAAAGAAAAATTGAATTTCATGAAGTTTTGACCAAGTTGGTAAGGCACACAAGTTTTATATATTTTTAAAAGTTGTAATAAAATATTCATAAATAATTATTTACTTGGAAAAAATTACAAAAAAATATGCATCACATCAGAACATGAGTCCTCTACTTATATCTAAAATATTATAAAAATATTATCATTTTATTGTGGTTAGGTTGGTTAGACAAACAACTACTTATTTTTTCCTTGAAATTTAAGTACTACTGCATTTAAATTTCAAATTTTCACCAAATAGATTTATTTATTTTTTAAACAAACCTAATAGTTTAGAAACTACATTAAATTTTCTACAAATTCTATTCTTACATATTTTTGAAATAATATAGATAACTTATTCAAATTTTGACATCAAATTGCCTAATTCTAATTTTTCTAAATTTTTTGCCACTTAAGGGCTTGTT
Organism: Sequoia sempervirens; assembly: GCA_007258455.2. Classification (NCBI taxonomy): domain Eukaryota; kingdom Viridiplantae; phylum Streptophyta; class Pinopsida; order Cupressales; family Cupressaceae; genus Sequoia; species Sequoia sempervirens. The sequence continues at coordinate 12,571 of VDFB02155050.1, read as the reverse complement.
TTTTCCATGATGATCCAGCACATACCCAGCTGAAAGATTGTTTTGGGGATTTCTTTCCCCACTTGCTCCTGACGTGCACCTAAAGACTGCTGAAGAATTAATGAATTTAGGAATTTTTGAATTCCAATTTAATGTTGGTAGGTAATTTCAAATTTTTGAGAAGGAATGTTTTGGAAGAGAAAAAGGAATGAAGGTAGATTATTCTATTAGTTGAGAAGACTCAGTTGGAGTTGAAGAATTTCCTAAGTGCAAGCAGTCTGTAGACAGAGAATGTTTTGTGTGAGCTTCTGGAAGCTCCTGAACAACAACAGCTGTTTGTTTTGTTTTCTCCTAAAGAGCTCTATGTAGCTCCTGCTAGTGAGCTCCTAGCAACTCCTAAAATTTGTTATTTGTTTGGTTGAGTAGCTCATAAAGCTACCAGAAGTTAGTAGTTTATATTTTGAGCTTATTTTATGTGTTTTATGTTCAGTCTTTAATGTATTTCCATTTCCAGCTTAATGAATAGAAAACAAGATTACTCGTCTCCTTGTTTTGTTTGTTTATTCCACATTTGTATTCCCCTGTTGTAATTTTGGGAAATAGAGCAACAGCTCTGTATGTTATTTTGTGCAATTAGAAATCCTAACATGGTATCAAAGAATTAGAAAATCCTTACATGGTATTAGAGCCATAGGCCCCATTTCCTTGTGAGTTAGGGAATTTTATTTTTTCTAGGTATTAAGTTTTTTGTGGAGGAGACATGGCTAGAGCTGGCAGCAACAACCATCCTTTAATGGACATAACTATGATGTTTGGGAAAAGAAGATGAAGACCATAATGGTTGCCAATGGTTTGTGGAAATTTTTTCGTCAATGGGTTCAATGATGTGACTGACCCAGTAGCATATGTTCTGCTCACAAATAACCAGAAGAACCAGTTCAACGAGTTGAGGAAAGATGCTAAGGCATTGAGTTTGATAGAAGTAGCCTTGACAAAGGCCATTTTTCCCAGAATAGCATTAGCTAACTATGCAAAGGAAGTTTGGGAAATCCTCCACACGATCTACAAAGGGACTAACAAGGTCAGATTGGTGAAGCTCCAGATGCTTCAAAGAGAGTTTGATACTCTTGAAATGAAAGACAATGAGTCCATTTCTATTTTTCACACAAGAATCTCAGGTTTGATAAAGCAGTTGAGAGAGAATGCTGAGATCATTGATGATCAAAGGATTATGGAGAAAATCCTCAGGATCCTTCCCATGAAGTTTGATGTAGTGGTGATTTCCATTGAAGAGGCAAAGGATCTCACAACGTTGTCTATTGATGATTTTATGGGTTCTCTACAAACCCATGAGCAATGCCTAAATAGGTCTACTACTTCTTCCCAAGAGAAATCTTTTAAAGCTTAGTCAAATGCAAGAGGTAGGGGGAGAGGTAGAAACAACTCCAAATGTGGTAGAGGGAGCTCTGGACATGGTAATGCTAGAGAAGAAAGCTCATCATGAGCAAACAACCAAAAGGGAGTGAGCAGCTCTCAGACTAGCTCATGAAGAGGCAAGAAGAATAGTAGTTTTTATCAGAAGAATGACAGGAGCAATGTTGAATGCTACTACTATCATAAGTTTAGGTATTATGTGATTGAATGCTGGACAAAGCAGCATGATCAGTCAAAACAAAGTGCAAATGTGGCTAAAGGAAATCAGTCCACAACCTTCATCATGTGCAACATTGGTGAAGAAGGAAGCCCCAAAGTCTGGTATTTGGACAACGGTTGCAGCAACCACATGAGTGGTAATGAAAGTCTATTTTCTTTCATTGATAAAAATGTAAAGTCTGAAATAAGAATGGGGAACAATGGAGTAGTTCTAGTTGTTGGAAGAGGATCTATTATGATACACAACAAGCAAGGTGAGAAGGAGATACAAAATGTATTTCTTGCTCCTCAGTTAAGCATAATCTAATGAGTGTTAAATAGCTGATCCAAAATGGATACAAAGTGTTGATGGATAAGGGTCAATGCATTATTTATGAAAAGAATGAGAGGATGAAGGTATTTGCAGCAGTCCAAATGATAAAGAACCAAATGTTTCCTTTGAATAATGAGACGTGTTTCTCATCTCAGTCTATTGTTGTACCTCTCAAGAATGGAAAATGTATAGCAGTACATCATGTCGCACTCAAGAGAACCATTCAAGACCCCTCCAAGCTATGGCATCTCAGGTATTGGCATTTATGCTATGTTGGTTCTAGTCTTTTTTCCAAGAATAGCAGAGGCTAATGTTAGATGTGAGGCTTGCATTTTAGGCAAGCAACATAGGCATCCCTTTCAATCGAGAAACTCTACAAGGGAAAGAGCACCATTGGAGCTGGTGCACATGGATTTGGTAGGCCCTATGCAAATTATTTCTATTGGTAAAAGAATATTTTTGATGACCTTCATTGATGATTATAGCCATAAGATGTGGGTCTATTTTTTGCAACATAAGTCTAAAGATTTTGATAAGTTTTTGCTACTTAAGGCCCAGGCTAAAAAAGAGAGTGGACACTTTATCAAGTTCCTAAGGTCAGATCATGGAGGAGAGTATACCTCTAATTTTTTTGTGAACTTTTGCAAGCAAAATGGCATCAAAAAGGAGCTAACAGCCAGTTATACTCCACAGCAAAATGGAGTGGTTGAAAGGAAGAATAGGACCATCACAAAGATGGAAAGGAGCATGATGAAAGAAAAGGGACTCCCTACTAAATATTGGGGAGAGGTTGTAGCAACAACTATTTATCTGATTAATAGAAGTCCAACAAAGGCAGTTAGTGACAAGATACCTCAAGAGGCATGGACAAGATGCAAGTGGAAATTTGAGCATTTGAGAGTGTTTGATTGTGTGGCATATGCACACGTGCCTAAAGAAAAGAGGAAAAAATTGGATGACAAGGGTGAAAAATGCATTTTCACGGGTTATAGTGAAGAGTCCAAATCCTATCAGTTGTACAATCCAGTCACCAAGAAAATCATCATCAATAGAGACATGGAGTTTCTAGAAGAAGATTCATGGGACTGTCTGACAACTCTTGATAGCTCTAGACCACTCCTGACATCTCCTAAAGAAGCAAAAACAGAACAAGAAGAAGAGCTTGCAGATGCTCTTGAAAGCTCTTGACGACTCCTAATGACTCTTGAAGCAGGAAGGCATTCAATAAGACAATCAGGAAGATAGTTATAGTTAGCCATAGGTCTAGATCTTGAAGGCACTGGTCAAGCCCCTGATAGCTCTCGACAACTCTTGAAAGCTTCTGAAGTGAGTAGACAAAATGTCAAGCAGCCAGAGATAGCTAGAAGATTAGCTCTAGAAAGTTTTGGACGAACTCTTGAAGAGCTCCTAAAAGCTCTAGAAGAGATCTTGAGAGCTCCCGACAGCTCCTGAACCTGCCTACTTAGCATAATAGTAGTAGTAGTGAAAGTTCAGACCCCACTCTCACCTCCCTAATTCCAAAGAAGACCAAGAGTCCAAGGGAGATCTACTAGAATGAAAGGTATGATGAAGAATTTGATGAGAGTGTGAATTTTACATTAATTTCTCATGGTGATCCAGTTTATTTTGAAGAAGTTGTGAAAGAGGAGAAATGGTGTGAGGCCATGGATGAGGAGATAGATGCAATAAAGAGGAACACCACATGGGATTTAACTATTTTTCCTCCCAACAAGCAAGTTAGTGGAGTGAAATGGGTCTACAAGACCAAATGCAATGCCGAAGGAAGAATAGAAAGGCATAAGGAAAGATTAGTTGTCAAGGGGTACAAATGACATTTTGCCCCGTTGCAAGAATGGAGATGGTGTGGGAAGTCATAGCAATCACAACCCAACACAAATGGAAGGTGTTTCAAATGGATGTGAACTCCACCTTCCTAGATGCAGTGTTGAAAGATGAAGTTTATGTGGAGCAACCATTTAGATATGAAGTTTCAGGTCAAGAACATAAGGTGTATAGGCTGAAGAAATCTCTTTATGGGCTGAAGCAAGCTCCAAAAGAATGGTACAATAGGATTGACTCATATTTGATGAGCAAAGGCTTTAGAAAAAGTGACATGGTGAGCCCACTCTTTACATCAAGGAAACAAATGGTAATATTTTGGTTGTTGTCTTGTATGTTGATGAATTAGTTTTCATTGGGGATAATGATTTCCTCATTGTTGATTTTAAAGAGGCCATGAAAATAGAGTTTGAAATGACAGATTTAGGTCTCTTTAGATATTTTCTAAGCATAGAAGTAAAACAAATTCATGGTGGTATGTTTATCTCTCAAGAAAATTATGCAAATGAGATCTTGAAGAGATTTAGAATGCTTGAAAGAAAGCCTTCCCCAACACCAACAGCCATAGGTCTAAAGTTGAGCAAGAAAGATTGCAGTAGCAATGTGGATCTGACCATATTTAAGAGTTTGGTTGGAAGTTTAATGTATTTAATAGCAACTAGGCCTGATATAATGCATAGTGTGAGTCTTATTTCTAGGTTTATGGATACTCCATGGGACACCCATTGGCAAGCATGTAAAAGAATCCTGAGGTATGTGAATGGCACCACAGGATATGGCATTTTGTACATAGCAACAAATGTTTTTGGGCTGGTTGGATACATGGACAGTGATTGGGCAGGAAGTTTGGATGATAGGAAGAACACATCTTTCTATGTGTTTCATATGGGTTTGGGAGTCATCTCATGGCTTTCCAAGAAACAACCCATAGTTTCCCTATCTACAACAGAGGCTGAGTATATAGTAGCAAATGCAGTAGCATTTCAAGCTATTTGGTTGAGAATAATCTTGGTGGATTTGAGAGGAGAACAAGAGGATATAATCGTAATTTTTTGTGACAATGTTTCATTGATAGCCTTGATGAAAAATCATGTGTTTCATGGAAGAAGCAAGCACATTGAAATTAGGTATCATTTTATTAGAAAATTGGTTGAGAATGGTGAGGTTAAAATGGCATTTTGTAGGTCTAAGCAGTAGCTAGCAGACATATTCACCAAGCCTTTGAGCATAGATAGTTTTGAATGGCTGAGGAGTAGATTGGGTGTTGTTGATTTGGATCAAGATTGATCCTATTTTGTTGCCTCAAGACCAAGCAGGTGTGTTGGAAAATTTATCGCCCCTGTGCCTCTTCCCATTGCCACCTACCTGTCAGGGGCATTTGATGCTTGTAACTAAAATATTGTTTTGGGGATTGCTTTTCGCACTTGCTCTTGACGTGCACCTAAAGACTGTAGAAGAATTAATGAAGTTAGGAATTTTTGAATTCTAATTTAATGTTGGTAGGTAATTTCAAAATTTTGAGAGGGAATGTTTTGGAAGAAAAAAGGAATGAAGGTAGATTATTCTGTCAATTGAGAAGACTTGGTGGGAGTTGAAGAATTTCCTAAGAAACAACAGTCTATAGATAGAGAATGTTTTGTGTGATCTTCTAGAAGCTCCTGAACAGTAGATGTTGTTTGTTTTATGCGCAAGCAAATATTTCTCCTGAAGAGCTCTACGTAGCTCCTGCCAGTGAGCTCCTAACAACTCTTGAAGTTTGTTATTTGTCTAGTTGAGTAGCTCATGAAGCTCCCAGAAGTTAGTAGTCTGTAGTTTGAGCTTATTTTTTATGTTTTATGTTTATTCTTTAATGTATTTCCATTTCCAACTTAATGAATAGAAAACAAGCTTGCATGTCTCCTTTTTTTGTTTGTTTATTCCACATTTGTATTCCCTTGTTGTGATTTGGGGAAATAGAGCAGCGACTATGTGTGTTATTCTGTACAATTAGAAATCCTAACATGGTATCAGAGCATTATAAAATCCTTACAAGCTGGCTGGTGCTGATGATGGAAAAGGACACATGTCAACAATCGACATATGAGGGAATTTACTCCCAACACCCAAATTTAATTCTTAAGACCTTCTATCAGATCCTCTATATGATTTTTTTGCTTGCTTCCATTTGCTTTCAAATTATTCCATTATTTTCTGGCCAAAAATGGACTTCTCGTTGGTTGGGTCTATCGAATTTTGTTTTCTATACATAGCTATGCCACCTTATTGCAACACTCATTCAAAAAAGTAGTCTTTAAGTTTAGCAAGCCTTTTCATTATCTCCCATTCTACCACAATTCACTAGGTATGTCCAGGATCATGATGGGAAAAAAGTGGTGATATGACGGGTAGGTGTAGGGCATGTGGCTAATGACTTTTTTTTTACCCAAAATTGATGAAACAAAAAGGGTTTTTAAAGGAAATTCTTAGCTTTCCACCACTATAAATTATGCTTTACTTTGAATTTAATAAATAATTATTATTCATTTTCTATTTGAACTACAAATAAAGTCCTAATTGATAGGTTGATTGAAAAAAATCTATAACTTTCAAATGGTATCACATTTTTTTAATCTGAAACATGTGTCACATTCTATGCTTCACATACTATAGGATTAAAAAGAAAAAGTTAAATTTCATGAAGTTTTGACAAAGTTAAGGTGGCCAAATATACGAATTTTTATATTTTTTAAAAGTTGTAATAAAATATTCATAATTAATTATTTACTTAGAAAAAATTTACAAAAAAATATGCATCACATTGGGACATGAGTCCTCTACTTATATCTAAAATATTATAATTTTATTGTGGTTAGGGTGGTTAGATAGACACCTACTTATTTTTTCCCTTAAATTTAAGTACTATTACATTAAAATTTTAAATTTTCAAGAAATATATTTTAAAAAATAAAATAAACCCAGTAGTTTAGAAATTACATTCAATTTTCTATAGATTCTATTCTTAAATATTTTTGAAATAATATAGATAACCTATTCAAATTTTTATGTCAAATTTCCTAACTCTTATTTTTCTAAATTTTTCGCCACTTAAAGGCTTATTTTTTCAATGGTGATCCTGCACATAACCCGTTACTTTCTGAGAATGTCAACTGGGTTAGGTAATCCTATTCAGATTCTCCCATGGAGGCCAAAATATTGCTTTGTGGGAGAGGTCACTAGTGAAAAAATCAAGTTCTTGGTGAAGATGTGCAACCACCTTAGCTTGGTTGTGTTCAAGTGGATAATTGGCCAGGACTACATTGATGATAGAACTAACTTCAGAGCAACTACAATTCTCTTTCCCGCTTCATCACCTCCCTACTTGATCTAAACATAGCCAATCCCATGATAATTGATTTATGTCAACTGATGTTTGATGCTACGCTAATCGAAGGGCTTGGTGAGATAGTGCAAGTAGCTATCCCTTGCTTTGGCGATCTAAGCATCATGAATCTCCATAGGCACGTGGAATATGGGATAAAAATACCCTAGTTTCCCTTCTTTTCTAACTTCTACACCATGGAATTTGAGACGCATCGCTCGTCTGCTTAACTAGCAGCCACCTACCTACTTTGGGAGTATGACATGGAGCACATTTTGGGGCTTGCTTGGAGGAAGCACTTTGAGTTTCTGGTGCATAACCATGGTGAATAGGCTGACAACCTACATTATGTGGAGCCTGCATGTGTTGTGTGTTCACCCCACTTTTGCATCCTGATAAAGAAGAGGAAGAAGAAGAAGAAGAAGAAAACCTAATGACGAGTCATTTCAGCTTTCCAGATAATGGTTGGAGGCCTATCCTTTACTTTTTTTTGCATGTTGCCTCCTTTTTACTTCTTTTTGCTTCATACCTCTTTTTGGGTTTACTCAAGAGAGCCTTTATGTGTAAATCTGAGCGTTGGGCTTGGATTACGTTGTAAATTTTTTGATGTATATAATATAATACTATTTTATTTTCTTTTTCCTTTGCTATTCTTAGTGGCTTTTTCTCAAAATTAAGCATATTTACAAAAAAAATTACATATGGTACATAACTAATAAATTTTTTAAAGAATTGCATATTTTAATGGAATAATTTTAGATAAATATCATTTATCAGTATATCTAAAGCATTTCCTTCCATATCTTCAAGATCATATGCATTCCTTTCCTTGCATGCACTAATTCAGAAGGGTCCCTTCCATAGCCCTTCAAATTTTGTATGTTGTCCTGGTTTCACAGTATGCTCATCATACTTTAGTACTAGGCTCCCTTCTCTGAATTTTGGGTTAGAGGTCTTTTTATCGAACCATCGCTTTACTATTTATTGGCAGTTGATCATGGCTTCATGAGATTTTTCTCTATCTTCCTCAAGTTTGAGGATTTTTGCTAACTATACTTCCATTCTGCCACTTTCTTTGACTTCTAGGGCTTTTAGTAGCTGCAAGGAAGGAATTTTGATGGAAACAGGTAACACTACCTCTTTTCCATACACTATCCCATAAGGGGAGGTCTTTAGGATCTTCTTGGGAGTAATCCGGACCACCCACAGAGTATCTCTTAGGTATTTGTGCCAATCCCTTTATCATTATGATCCAGTGCACTTGATTAACCCACTAATACATTTGACTACAAAATATGACGGAACTGTTCAACGAAATATGTAAAATTTGATGTTCGTTAGGTGCTTGTAAAATTTGATGTGTAATTTCCAATTTTTTGAAAGTTTATCCCTGAAATTCATTGAAATTTCGATGAACCTGGGGTTCGTCGAAATGTCAGCTATTATTTTTGTCGAATTTTTGACAAACATGAAAAATTAAAAAAAATCAAATTGTGGCCGACACAAAGAAAAGTGAGTTCGCGCCTGCTTTATTGCGACAGTGTTTTACTCTACTTGAGATAGTTTGTGGAGAACTAAGGATGATTTTCTTGGGAAAAATCAGAAAAAATTCAAGAAGATATTGCCAGGTTGAGGGTAGTATTGTCTTTTTGCAGAATTCAGTTGTGAAGTCAGATTTGTAGTTCTAGGTTTGAAAATCATATTTTAAAGCAACATCTCATCAGATTTCATTTTTAGAGGTTAAGGGTTTTGAGAATTTCATGTCCAAATTTTGTTGTGTGGAATCACCATAAGATCACAACGGAGGAACAAATTCTTGTGACTGTAATTATGTGATCCATAACTATTGGTCATGTGGCACAATTGTGCTATAAAAATACAGGATGCATTCATGTGTGACCCAAGTTTAATGTGGCTATGTTGTGATAGAAATGGAGGCACTCATATAATGTAGTTAATTCAGGTTGTATAATGTAGGTGTCAATCATCATTGGGTGCATTCAGGTTGTCTCAAGTTTAACAAGATAGGATGTAATTATAGCATGATCGAAGAGTGATTACCTCTTGCTGCAATAAAGAGCCTATAACTCTGGTTGATATGCAGAGTGGTTGTGTTATATCAATTATGTAGTGCATTCAAGCACAACCCATGTTTAATGGGCTATTCTAGAGAGTGATCAAGATTTTCTAAACCTTATGAATGTTACTTGACATATATTTGCATAATCTCAAATTCCTTCAGAGGCTTTTGAAGTATCAATGTATCCTATATAGGGTTTAGAATGATTTCTTTTAATTAAAAAAATAAATAACTGATGTATTTCCCTATAATTAGATAATGTGGAGATCTCCTAAATCTGCTCTAGCACACTATCCTCTTTGGCACTGTATTCATTACTCTAACTACTAGGTTTTTGCATGTGACATCTTTAATATCTTCATGACCGTGGCTTTTAAATAGATCTCAGTCTTTGCTTTAATCATTTTCATGGTAACCCTTGAGTTCCATAATCCACCTTCAATCTCTTCTAAGAACGTTGTCTTAAGCTAGACTGCATAGTATGCATATAAAGCAAGTCCTTCATACCTGCCATTGTTCCAAACCACCACTCACTGCCTTGCTTAAAATGTTACCTCCATAAGCACAATAGCATGTTTTAAAATCATGGTTTCCAGTGATTGACCATTAAGCTCACCACTTTCATCATAAAGATACAATGAGATTTTTGTCTTCAAACTCAAGGCATTATGGAAGATAACATTGTGAATTGTTTGTTGTGTACGATTCAATTTTCTTGCACATTTACTACTTTGCTAACTTCCTTTAAGACTGGGTATTGCACCCTCAGCTGCAATCTCAAACATCTCACTCACTATCACTTAAAGATTCCTTTCATGAGCATCCTTCTATAAAATCAAACTATGCCCTATAGACTGCCTACTTACTACAGGGGACTCATTGTTTCATGGTATTGTAGTTCTTATGATCCTTCAACCTTATTGACACTACTTCACAGTCCACAAGGTATTATTCACTATTTTCCCATCTTTGGTGAGTGTCAAAACACTACTCAAACATGCAATCCACTACCTCCATTATACAATATTAATGGCTAAGAAAAAATATTGAACCTATGATTACCACTGTTACTTCATTTGGACATTCATTCCCTGATTGCATTTTCCTTGTCTAACACTACTAAAAGCATTTAAAAAATATTTAAGGTCAGCAAGGGGGTAAGGAAACTCACTGTTAAAATCTCCACTTTACTATGCAAGGTTTGAGATTTATTATCTTGTCATTGCTTAGCCTATTTTTGACTGTAACATCTCAAGTGATTATCATTCTTCTTACCGTAGATTGCATTTACAAATGTCAGTAAGCTACATAGTGTGCTTGTTATTGGCTACAATCTTTAGATTACAAGATTTTCTTATTACCTACAATGTTTCAATATTTTTGGTATTGCAACCTCACTAATCCGCTATAGTTATTGTTTATGTTTCTACGGAGGCCTAGGGTTTGTACCCTAATCATGCTCTTACCAATGCTTCTGTTGTTTTTTATTAGGGCTCTCTCAATGTTGAGGGCCCTAGGGATAAGCTCGTCATAAGAAGTGACACATTGCATCTTTAACTAAAAGGATAAATCGTATTGACATTAGCAATGATGATTCGACTCGTTGCTCCTTAGGAATGTGTCACTTGCTCTTACTAGCTCGCTACCTCCATTGTTGTAGAAATTTTGTGATCAAGTTCAATATTATGATTTTAGGAGTCTTAACGGTTGGAAATCATAGTAAAATTATAATTTAATAAGTTTTGGAATTAACATTGTAAAGTGTTTTTTGGGGTCATTAACTTCAGACTATCTTCTCTTTTGCAGGGGTGGTTGCATGCCAAATTTTTTTGGTGTAAAATATCAAAATTATTAGATTATGTTACCTATCTATGAATAAAAATTATTGGAGTGTGAGTTTGGTATTTTTTGAAGATCTAAATAGTCAAGTTTGGCAAAGAAAAATCATGTCAGATAATATTAGTCCAGAACAAAATGAAGAGACACTTGATAGATTGTGGGCTAGATTGAAAAGAAAGGGTGATGGGAAATGTTATTGTCCTTGCAATAATTGCAAGGGCTTAAAGACGAGATGATTTTAATCACAACAGCTGAGAAACATTGTAGGCAGCATGGTCACGTTGAAGGGGGGCATGATTGTCGTCCATTAGTAAGTTGTTCATTATATGTGTCTATATTGATTAAATTTGTAAATGTTTATATTGTTTTAACATTTTATATATATATATATAATCACTTGATCATGATCATGGTTTATTTGTATCTATCATTATTATACAGTTGGGGCACCCTAGGGTAGATGATATGGATTATCAGCCCAGAGAATGTGGTTTTGCAAGCAGATGAACATGGAGCTGTGAATATCGAAAATGAAGTTAATGATCATATGGAAGAAGATGATCATGTGCCAGAAAACACAGTTGAAGATGATGGTATGAATACATTGATCCATGCCACATTTAGTGGCAGAGCTAATCATGATGATCAAGATGACTTTGATGATGTTCATGATTTACCTGTACTTGACAAGGCATACGAGCCCCTTTATGAAGGCTCTGAAACAACTCTTCTCTTTGCTATATTTTTGCTGATGAACTTTAAGGTTATGAATGGTTTATCAAACATAGCAATCTCACAGATATTAAAGTATATCATATATGTCATCTTTTTTCATCTATTTTAATTCTTGTTAGTTCATCACTAGTAAATAAAGGGATAAGAAATATGTACCATTAATATTCTTTATATGAACAAATTATTTTTGTTGTAGATTGATTGGTGAATTTTTGTTTTACCATCAGATATTTTACCTCGCTCATATCGAGATTTATGTGCCATTATGAAAGATATCAGAATGGAGTATCAAGCAATAGATGCATGTCCCAATGATCATATTATATATCATAAACAATAGGAATTTGCAACAGAATGCCCAGAATGTCATATCAACTTAGATATCAAATAGATCAAGTAACAAAAAAGGTGCCTCACAAGGTTCTTCATTATATTCCCATTATTCCATGTATGCAACGATTATTTAGGTGTGAAAGCTTAGCGCAATTGATGGATTACCATGCACGAAATAGAAGTGGAGATGACATTCTTCGAATGTCTGTAGATGGTTCTACATTTAGAGACATGGAGGAAAAATGGCCACACTTTAAAAAGAACCTCGTAATCTTAGGCTTTCATTGGGAGTGGATGGTGTCAATCCATTTGGAGAGTTGAGATCTATTTACTCAGTGTGGCCTATTTTTGTTATCAACATTAACATTCCTCCATGGATGTCAATAAAGAGGGAGCACATAATGTTGTCAATGATTGTTCCAGGTATTTGTTTACATCAATT